>QLPI01018964.1:0-21061 GCA_003314275.1 Chroogomphus rutilus | reverse complement strand
TGTCATTGTATATCTCGAAACTGTACATTAATATCACTGGTTTCAATGACTGCTTTTGCAAATGGCGGCGGGCTGTTCAAGTCTGAAAACCACTTCAACGAGGCAGGACAAATCAGTGGGATTTGTCATTGTAGGACTCGAACCTGTATGATTAAAAGCACTTGTTGCAATGATGACTTCATTTGTACACGGCGGCAGGCTATTCAAATCTCGAAACAACAATGACAACTCCGCGAGAATTGTGCTACCCCTCGTGTTGAAGGAGGTCTTGATATATTAACACCATTGTTGCCACAATGACTGTATATGTAAATGGCGGCAAGCTATTCAAGTTTCGGGACCACTTCAACGCGAGGTAGCACAAATACAGGATCCGACACGTAGCTCAGGCTGCGCGCGAATCGCCGACCCCGGGTCCCTGCAGGGTAATCCCGATCAGCCATCAATGTGATGGTTAGTACCCTGGTTGGGTGTATGCAGCAGGAAGGCCACGAGAATCGATACCTTGGAACACTCTTTTTTGACACACACATACCTTTACACTCTGCTTTTTCATGCACCACCCTTCCCCTCTCCTCTCATTTACTTCTTACTACAACCCCAAAATGGTGCTGCAACCCTCTGGTCCACAACCGAGCCTGCAAGGCCTGCAGACACCAAGCGGGCAGCAACCTAGAGCCACCACGCCCACACTCCTTGACCCAGGAAACCCTGCTGCGGTCTTGGCTCCCTCAGGTATAACTGAGGCTAACAAAACTGACCTCTCTGCCCTAGTGAATGCTTTCAAAACCTTTGGGGACTTCAGGAAGGGGAACACATATAACATAGGTAAGGATGGTGCAGCCCAGCTAATTGCTATTACTAGATTACTACAGGAATCCTCTCAGCTCTATGGTGACCACTGCCCCATATCAAACACTGACTTCCAATCAGCAATAAATGATATCAAACAAGCCATCGCTGCATGACTGTTTTGGAACCTGTCAAGACTGTGGTGTTAAGTTAATAACACTTCCAATCTCTATGACCATGGAATTAACAAGTCTAAGAGAATACTAAACTTTGCTGCAGCACAACTCCAGAAATAATTTAATATTTGTACCTTGGTCACAACCCTCTGTAATAACTTGACAAAGTTAAGATGATTGGATTGTAATATGTTTCTTAGTAGCAAAGACTAATGGTCTGCAAAGTCTGTATTAGGCTCATAGATACTATTGGGGCCAAGTATTTCTAAAACAAGGGAATCTGCTCAGAGGCTAGAGGAAATAGGTGTATTGACTTGAGATTCAATTTAATTCACTCTGAGGTAAAGACAGGATAAATGTAATGCTTGTGAAGCAACAACACTTAACTGTAGAGTATCTCTGGTTGTCAAGTATACATACCAAGTATCCAGTAACTAGGCAGTGCCGACCGAGAAATCAGTCTATGTCCACGCACAAGTGACCAAGCCGCTTGCAAATCACTTGGTACCTCGGTCTCGGCTCGGTACATCCACCATCTACACTCCTGACCCCCAACCCTCATTCACCCCTTCCTTATTCATCATCCATTAATCCCATCGGTCTACTTCTATTCCTCGACCCATTCAACCTCGGGGAACATTATCCTTGTTTTATCTTCGGCCATCACCCCATTGTTTTATAGTCGGGCATTTCTTATTGTCTTATTCTTGGGCATGTTTTGTCAAGCTTCGGTTACTGATAGACTTCGGTACTGCCGAAGGTTGTTGGGCGGACAATGGCCAAGTCCTGCAGGCCAAGAGTAGTGGCGTTGGCTTCAACGTACTCGTGCATTGCACCCTACTTGCCGTGCATGCCACCAATTTGCAACAGACAGATACTTGGGAGGATGCTGATGATGCCAGCCCGAGTCGAGGACTTAACAGAGGGGAAGAAGGTAGAAGGGCCTAAGCCTAGTCGATACCCAGAATGAGGAAATATGTACATGCATGTCCTACTTATATAGGTTTAAGAGGCGACATGTAGAATAAGGAATGTGAGACAACAAGGTATGCTGTTATAGCCCATGCCGCCAAACAAACCCACATTAAGCACCACAACCACCCGCACCATTTCCGGGACCCTTCCGACCGCCCAAAAGCCTGCACAACAGATATCCGGAGGTCCGGCATACATTCCGAGATTCCGCGATCCCGAACCTCCGAAGACTCCGAAGTCAAGGTTCCGTTACCTTGATAACCGACACGCAGGACCATCGCATACCTCACTCCCTTGTTTTCTCCTTTATATTGACCCCTTGTACTCCCTTTCTCCTTGTATTATGACCGGCAAAGATAGTACAAGGATAGTCGCATGTATATAGTCTTCCAGTCGACTGGACTGTTCGCTAGTACGAATATCGAATTAGTCTCCCACCAGTTTCCGATTCATTTCCGGTAAACTCCTGTCCCCTTTCCGAAATTAGGGACAGACGATCGAGGAGGGCGCAACACATAAGTTGAAGCCAAGTCCCTTCGACCTTGAACACCTTAGTGACCGGATTGAACCATTTCGCAACCGATCCTAGGTTCCCGGCACTTCGTCTCCGCCCGTAGTCCGTCCGACTTCCGCCTTCGGTCCTTGGCCCCGTTACGGACCTTCGCACCAACCCGGATTGTCCTTTCGGAAGTACTAGCTAAGCGCCTGACACGCGGATTTAACAGTATATTCGTACTCACACTCCTGATCGTCATCAAGCACGAGGCCAACCACGCGTTCACAAGCCCTACAGACAATCACCCAGGCGTCTGCCCACCGCGCCTCCGTCCCCCGAGAACTACCCATCCCTGGACCAAGTTTCCAGACGCCTCAGACCCCAGCTCACCCCCCGGAGCCTTCCTCCGACTCCGGACTTTCGGACGCAGACCAACACCAGCATTCGAACCCGACCAACCCGTTCCTCGTGAACCACCCCCCGGCGACTCAACAATCATCGCCATCAGATATGCGGCCCAGCTCAGGACCATCCGCGGCACCGCTGCCCCCTGCACAACCAGGAGGGGCCCCCGCCTTAGGACCCAACGTCGGACACTTCGGAAACCGAGGAATAAGAAGTTAGGCCCCGACTCCGGCACCAGTTGTTCGCGTTGAACACCAACTATGCCTACGGATGAAAAACAAAACAACGCATCCAGCCTTTCAGGATTATGACCTCCCGTGACCAATCGTCGAAGAGATTTCGACCCCTAGGCGGAAACACTCCGACCATCCGAACTCCAAATCCGACCCTCCCAAACACCTGTGACCATCCGTCGATAAGTTTCGACCTTGACCCTCTGAATATTCGTCAGATTTTAGTTACCGGACACCACACGCTCACCCACCGCAATCCAACGATCGATAGGGTATTGAGTACTACTTTGTTTAGCCTACGTCCGAACTGATTCTTGGCAATATGGAGCCAGCAGTCTTCACTCAGCGCTCAATACGACCCTCCGAAAACTCCGCTCAAGAAGAACCCTGACCCTCGCGAAACTCCACACCGTCCCTTAGACTAACGGTACCATGAAGACTCTCTAGAACCGAACCCCTTCTTGTTAAGATATTGCTACGAGTTAAACTAATCAACTTGTGAATCGGGACTCGAGCCTTGCAGGACATTCCCCAAACCCCGACGACACTACCTCCGTCCAGGTGACAATCCGAAAGAATGAACAAACACGATCCCCACGACCCCACGACCACTACGACCCCAGTCCACGGAATCTGGCGACCATAGGACACCCACCAAAAAAAAAAAAAAAAAAGGAGGGGGGAGAAGAGGAAACATCTGAGAAATGACAATAATTCAGGGATCCTTACGTCGCCCAGAAGGCATCGCCAAACCGTAAATTCATGACACCAATCATACAAGCAACTAATCAACACATTCGTTGGAACCACCTGAACCCTCCACGGCCCGTACTGCACCCAAATGCCCGTCGGAACCACCTGACCTGCGACCTGAACGGATAAGCAACCATTCCACGTCCTCCAGAAAAGAAGAATCAAGCCCATGATCCACCCGCAGGAAGGACGATAATGCGTCGGAAAAACTCCCCCACAACCTCTCCCCCTCTATGCCAGGCCCGGCGGCTGTCAGATTAGACATACAACGTTGATAGTGCTCGTAGTAGTCCAAGAGTTGGCGCAGGTCCTCCCGGTACTTGTCCACACGGAATAGATACACGGCAATACGTCCAAGTACCTCCAGACCATTATTTTCCACCCCCGACTCACCAGAGGCTTCGCCCGGCCCCGAATCCCGACAAGGAACAGCCCTGGACGGTGATGACCTCTTATAATGGCTCGCTACGGAAATCAGGAAGAGAGAGAAATTCCGACAAACACCACTCACCGTAAAGATCACGGACCCTAATGGTACGGGCATGGAGAAGGGTCAAATCCTTGTCAAGGGTGTACAACAGACACTCCCCACTCGCCTCCGAACCATAAAAAAGGATACGAAGAGGGTCCCCGAGACTTTCCGAAGATTGCGAATCCGTGTTCTCCATCGAGGAAAAGACCTCCCCTAATTCTGCAAACACCCCCTTTTATAGGCAGATGTACCATCAGCGCTTATCGATCAAAGATCCCCGGAAAACCGTCACAGAACCCCCGCAATAATGTCCACCTTAATTACCGCCCCAAATTAAAGCTTAGGACCTCGAGGGCTCGGTCCTAGTGGAGGGATACTGTTATAGCCCATGCCGCCAAACAAACCCACATTAAGCACCACAACCACCCGCACCATTTCCGGGACCCTTCCGACCGCCCAAAAGCCTGCACAACAGATATCCGGAGGTCCGGCATACATTCCGAGATTCCGTGATCCCGAACCTCCAAAGACTCCGAAGTCAAGGTTCCGTTACCTTGATAACCGACGCGCAGGACCATCGCGTACCTCACTCCCTTGTTTTCTCCTTTATATTGACCCCTTGTACTCCCTTTCTCCTTGTATTATGACCGGCAAAGATAGTACAAGGATAGTCGCATGTATATAGTCTTCCAGTCGACTGGACTGTTCGCTAGTACGAATATCGAATTAGTCTCCCACCAGTTTCCGATTCATTTCCGGTAAACTCCTGTCCCCTTTCTGAAATTAGGGACAGACGATCGAGGAGGGCGCAACACATAAGTTGAAGCTAAGTCCCTTCGACCTTGAACACCTTAGTGACCGGATTGAACCATTTCGCGACCGATCCTAGGTTCCCGGCGCTTCGTCTCCACCCGTAGTCCATCCGACTTCCGCCTTCGGTCCTCGGCCCCGTTACGGACCTTCGCACCGACCCGGATTGTCCTTTCGGAAGTACTAGCTAAGCGCCTGACACGTGGACTTAACATATGCAGAGCATATGGTTATTGTCCACAACGAGTAAAATTAGAATGAAGGAATGCAAAACGGGGATCGAACAATAAAAGATAGGATAATAGGAATGTGGCCGAGGATAGGACAATAGGAAGTGCCCAACTATAAAACAAGGGCTGCAACCGAGGATAACACAAGGGCAGGAAGTCCTGAGGTGAGGCGGACCAAGGGGTGGGGAGTAGGTGTATGGGTGGTGGATGTGCCGAGCCAAGACCGGCGTACCAAGTGATATGCATGTGGTGTGGTCACTTGGACGTGAACACAGGATGGCTGCTTGGTCGGCACTGCCAAATAAACGGGTCTCGGTACGTGTACTTGACACATTTTTATTATCCTATTTTCATTGTTCTATTCTCGTTTACATTCCTTCATTTATTTTTGATCATTGTGGACAATACCCCCACATGCTCTGCATACCTTATTGTTCTACATTCCTTATTCCACATCTCGCTTCTTAACCTATATAAGTAGCGCATGCATGTACATACTTCCTCATTCTGGGTATCAACTAGGCTTAGGCCCCTTTACCTTCCTTCTCCTGTTTAAGTCCTCTACTCGGGCTGACATTCTTGGCACTCTCCTGAGTTCCTCTTCTGTCCCAAATTGGTGGCATACATGGAGAGAGTAGGGCACAATGTACGAGTATGTTGAAGCCAAAGCCACTACTACTGGCCTGCAGGACTTGGCCCACTCCCACCAGCACCCTTGGCATTACCGAACTCTGACACTGGTCAGGAAAATCAACTGAGCAGATCAACCCTTAAAGCAGAAGGTAATTGACTAGAAAATCAATAGCCAATCTTACCCTGTAGAATCACAAGAATGTCACCCATCCTTGGTGTCAAGCAGGAAAATCAACTGTACTAATTGAATCCCTGTCACTGGAAAATCAACAGATGACTAAGAAAAGTGTCACACAAGTCACATGGACTGATAGGATAGAAGCTGATATATATAATGATTGGTAGAGGTATTGGAAACTATCAAGTACACGTACCGAGTACCCGGTAACTTGGCAGTACCAACCGAGTGATCAGTCTATTTCCACATGCAAGTGACAAACCCACATACAAGTCACTTGGTACGTCGGTCTTGGCTTGGCATATTCACCATCTACATTCCCCATTCCTATCCCTCATCCACTCCTCCTTCAATCATTATCCATTAATCCCACCCCATATATCCCTTATTTCTCAGCCCATTATACTTTGGGACATTTTACTATTGTTTTATCCTCGGCCATGACCCTATTGTTTTATATTTGGTCACTTTCTATTATCCCATTCTTGGCCACATTTCTATTATCCTATTTTCATTGTTCTATTCTCGTTTACATTCCTTTATTCTATTCTTGATCATTGTGGACAATACCTCCATATGTTCTGCATACCTTATTGTTCTCCATTCCTTATGCCACTCTGATTTCACATCTTGCTTCTTAACCTATATAAGTAGTGCATGCATGTAGATAGTTCCTCATTCTGAGTATCAACTAGGTTTACGCCTTCTTGCCTTCCCTTCTCCTGTCTGAAGTCCCTTACTCAGGCCAACACTCTTGGCACTCTCCCGACTTTCCCTTCTGTTCCAAATTAGTGGCATGCATGGAAAGTAGAGCACAATGCACAAGCACATTAAAGCCAAGTAACTCCGATCGGTCTGTAGGACTTGGCTGATTCCTGCCAGCATCGTGAAGTTGGCATTATTACAATAGTGCTTGGCCCACACATCGTCGGCATTCCCGGTGCCTGACAGAAACCATGTGGGTAGTAAGTAGGGGTAGCGTAGGTACGGTCAGGGTCAGGATTGGCCAACCCACCCAAACCTATACCCACAAGGCAGGTTGAGGTGGGTTTACCACTTTTTGTCACACAGCAGCAGTGTATAGGTGTGCACTGCCACTGTTAAGAACTGAAAGGGGATGTAGTTGTAATATCTCCTAATGTTGAAACAATAGCAAGGTTTGGAGTAGGGCTTGGCTTCAACTTATGTGTTGTGCCATCCAGACCTCAAGATCCCTAATTTCATAATGCCGAGGACCATAATGCTAAGGTGGATCGTAATGATGATATTAGGTATATAGGTGGAAATTGTTATGGCCCATGCCCCCAATAAACCCCCATTAGTCTCCACAACCACCCACACCATTTCCGGGACCTTCCGACCATTTAAAGCCTGAAACAATTGCTTTCCACAAATCCGTTGCATCAACCCAAAGTTCTAAAATCCTGAACCTCCGCAATTCCGAGACCTAGGTTCCGCTCTTTTGATAAACGATGCACAGGATCATCGCGTACCTCACTCCTGTCACAACCACACACCGTGCTCTGACTTACTCGGCAGTACCAACCGACCGACCCTTACTCATACCACACCATGGTGCACGGTTTCGGTTTGGTACACCCGGTTCATCACCTGGTTCATTATCCTTTCCCCAACCTCCTATTCTTTATCATCCCTACACTCTCTGTTCTTCCCCTCACTTGCTTACCCTTGGGATGTTTGCTACTCTTTGCCACTTACCCACGGCCCTATTGTTTTATTCTCGGCCATTCCTTATTGTTCTATTCTTTCCCACAATCTCACCTGCTTATACTTCATTGTCTTCCCCTTGCATTATTCTATTCTAATCGCTGTGGACAATACCTCCACATGGTTTTCATACCTTATTCTTTTTTCCATGTCTTATGCCACCCTTATTCCACATTCCGCCTCTCAGCCTATATAAGTAGTGGATGCGTGTACATAGTTCCTCAGTCTGAGTATCAACTAGGTTTACGCCTCTCTACTCTCCTCCTTCTGTTCAGAAGTCCTTACTTGGGCCGACACCCTCGGCATCCGCCTGAGTATCTTTCCCATTACAAGTTAGTGGCATGCACAGGAGGCAGGGCACAACGCACGAGTACGTTGAAGCCAAGCCACCTCGACTGGCCTGCAGGACTTGGCCAGTTCTGATAGCACCATCGGCAGTACCGAGACCTGACAGTATACTCAGACTCACACTACCTCCTGTGCACCTTACCGCTTAACAATTATGACCCTACAACCCAGATCTACCACCTGCCAGGTGACTAGCGCCCCAGATACCAAAACTGAGGAATCAGTGGAGGTAATCAAGCCAAATGACTCGGCAGGTGCAGGAACTGAGGTTAAGCTTAATGCCTCTGCCCTTCTTAATCCTAATTCCTTGGTAATCCCTCTATCTTCTATTTTGATACCGAGTTCCTTGGCGACCCCTCTTAAATGTCTGATCGATTCAGGTTCTACTCACTGCTTCATAGAATCATCCTATGTTCAGGAACATAAGATCCCCACCACTTCCGAGGATTCAATTCCTCTTAAACTATTTGATGGCACTACTAACTCGGTCATCACCAAATCTGTAGAACTACCAGTCAAATTTCCATCAGGACAACTACAGTCCATCCATATGTACGTCACGTCACTAGATTCGTCTGTATCGGTAGTACTCGGTCATAACTGGCTCACCCGCTACAATCCATTGATTGATTGGGTATTGGGCAGTATTACATTCCAAAAAACCGCTAATGACCCTAGGTGCGTCCCGAAGCCTTCGGTTCAGTCGGCACCTGCCGCTGCTTCATGGCCTCAACCAGGATCCTCTCCGAAATTAGAAGCTCCGCAGATAGCCCTAGTCAATGCAGCCGCCTTTGCGTGAGCCTGCAAACTAAGGTTTGCAAGTTTTCCGTCTGGACCTTTCGGCCATCGATGCCATCTCGGCACAATCGGCCAAGGCCCCATCCATTCTGTCCATTCCCCCCGATCCGGTCAACCTTGAGAACGTCCCAAAAGAGTATCACAAACAAAAGCCGACACTCTAGGACCCCACCGACCCTATGATCTTAAGATCACCCTGGAAGATGGCACCAAGATGCGTCATCCACCCCTATACTCGTTATCACAATCAGAACTGGAAACCCTGCGCGAGATCCTTGATGAACACCTGAACATGGGGTTTATAAGGGCCTCCCGTTCCCCACACAGAGCGCCAATCTTATTTGTCCGAAAGAAAGACGGCTCCCTTCGGCTATGCGTTGATTTTCGAGCACTAAACAAAGTGACCAAGAAGGACGGGTACCCTCTCCCTCTAATCACTGACCTACTAGACGCCCCCCGAAAAGCTCGAATTTATACAAAGATCGACCTTCGGCATGCGTACCATCTGATCCGATTTGCCGAAGGAGAAGAATGGAAGACTGCCTTCAAGACCCAGTATGGGTCCTATGAATGGCTAGTCATGCCGTTTGGCCTCTCCAACGCCCCTGCGGCTTTTCAGAGGTTTATGAATGACATTCTCAGTGACCTCATAGACCATTGTGCTGTCGCCTACATAGACGACATACTAATCTATTCAGACTCACTTGAGGAGCACCGAGAACATATCTGGGAGGTGCTCCGCCGACTTAGAAAAAATGGCTTATTCGTCAAGGCCAGCAAATGCAAATGGCACAAAGACATGGTCGAATTCCTCGGTTACATCCTACGTACCGACGGCCTCACCATGTCCGATGACAAAGTCAAGACCATCCACGAATGGCCCGAACCGAGGAAGGTCAAGGACATCCAGTCCTTCCTAGGTTTTGCCAATTTCTACCGTCCCTTCATTTTTAACTATTCAGACATAACCATACCCCTTACTCAGCTGACAGGTAAAGGCACGACATAGGCTTGGACCGAGGACTGTCAAAAGTCTGTCGACCTGCTCAAAATGGCCTTCACCTCGGCACCCATCCTGCATCACTGGGAACCCAACCTACCCCTGGTCATGGAAACCAATGCTTCAGACTATGCCCTTGCAGCAATCCTTTCAGTTATCAATTCTGAAGGCGAGATTCATCCCATTGCCTTTCATTCCCGTACCTTTACTGCCCCCAAGCTAAACTATGATGTTCATGATAAGGAACTTTTAGCAATTTTTGAGGCATTCAAGCAATGGTGGCACTACCTGGAAGGCTCTGCCGACCCTGTAGATGTCATCACCGACCACAAAAACCTCGAATACTTCTCCACCACTAAAGTCCTGACACGAAGACAGGTGCGATGGTCCGAATACCTCTGCCAATTTAATATCACAATCCGTTTCCGCCCTGGCAAACTCGGTACAAAACCCGACGTGTTAACTAGACGATGGGACGTCTACCCTAAAGAGGGGGGTAACAACTATGGCACCATTAACCCCCAAAATCTCTGACCAATATTTACGACTACTCAATGAGTGGAATCCCTTCGAGCAATGCAACTTATCATTCCAACCCTACGAGCAAGCATCATCATGGACTCAGAAAAACTCCATTCCGACATACATTCAGCCCTCCTGACCGATCCAACGGCAATGCCCCATCTCAGCACTCCCAAAACACCAAGCCCAAGATGGACACAAACCCCAGACGGTTTCCTTTGGTTAGATAACCGGATCTACGTCCCCAATGCCAACAACCTCAGACTACGCATCCTACATAGGGAATGGCACAGGTCACCCACGGGTCAAATGTGGGTGACCCGCACCCGACCCATGGGAAACCCAAACCCATCAACCCATGGGTTTTTTCCCATGGGTCGACAGGTGTCAGGTGCATGCCGCACCCACACGCGCTGACATGAACGTGCTGTATGCACATGCGACGTACGACATGAACGCGCCATACGCACACGCAACGTGCGACATGAACGCGCCATATGCGCATGCGACGTACGACATGAATGTGCCGTATGCGCACATGACGTACGGCGCGTTGGTATCGGCGTGTGCGTGGATGGCGCATTGGCATCGGCATGTTGGTATTGGCGCGTTGGTGTCGGCGTGTTGGTATCGGCGAGTTGGTGTCGGCACATGCGTGTCGGCGCGTGCATGTCATACACGTGTGCGTATGGTGTGGTCGTGTCGTACGCGTGCATGCGTACACGTACATAGTTGAGGGGGCGGGTTGGGCCGGGTAACGGGTGCTCTCGGCTTGACCCACACCCAAACCCAGGGGCACCCGACCCGGTGACCCGTGCAGGTTAGCCTAACCCGTGCTATTCCCTAGTCCTACAATACAAGCATGACCATGTCCTCTCAGGACATTTTGGTCAAAACAAAACACTAGCCCTGGTCCGCTGCGAATATATCTGGCCAGGATTGCACACCTCGGTCGTCGACTTCTGCAAATCCTGCACCACATGTATGTGTTCGAAATCGCAATGTCACAAACCCTACGGCTTCCTAAAACAACTCCCCATTCCCGAACGACCATGGAATTCCATATCCATGGATTTTATTGAGCAACTTCCTCAGTCCTCCGGCTTCACGTCAATACTAGTGATAGTTTGCAGACTCACCAAACAAAGTATCTTCATTCCTACGGTCAATACAATCACTTCCGCTGATTTGGCCAAACTGTTTGTATTTCATGTCTTCTCCAAACACGGTGTACCGAGTCATGTAACATCTGACCGCGGAAGCGAGTTTGTCTCTCACTTCTTCAGGTCACTCGGAAAAGCTCTCAACATGCGCCTACACTTCACCTCAGGCTACTACCCGGAAGCCAATGGCCAGACCGAACGAGTAAACCAGATGCTGGAACAGTACCTTCGAGTCTACTGCAATTACCAACAGGACAATTGGTCCAAACTATTGCCACTAGCCAAATTTGCTTACAATAACGCTCCAAACACCACCACGGGCATCTCTCCCTTCTTTGCCAATAAGGGACATCACCTGAACCTCACTGTACACCCCGAGCACAACCTCGCCTCCTCCTGAGCGCGTGAATTTGCTGTAGATCTAGATCAGCTCCATGGAGCTCTGAAAAAAACAAATCAGCCAGGCCCAATTACGTTACCAGGCTTCAGCAGACTCCTGCAGACTCGCCGCTCCTGAGTTTCCGGTCGGAACTTCGGTATTTGTTAAAGCCCAATTCTTCCGGACCACTCGACCCTCCAAGAAACTAGCGGAGAAGTATCTTGGCCCCTTTGAAATAATAGCACGTGTCAGCACCCATTCCTATACCCTCGGTCTACCCAACTCTATGCGGGCAGTACACCCGGTCTTCCATGTTTCAATGCTTGAACCCTCTACCCCCAATACCATACCCGATTGAGTTCAGCCTCTGCCTCCCCCTGTCGATCGACGGAGAAATCGAGTACGAAATTGCCGAAATCCTTGACTCAAAGACCGACAGAAGACGCAGGCCTTGCCTCCTACTTTACCTTGTCCAATGGACAGGTTACAAAGGGACTGAAGATGAAACATCTTGGTTAGTAGCAACCAAACTCGGTAACGCTCCCGAGATTGTAGCAGAATTCCACCTTGCCCATCCCGATAAACCAGGCCCGTGGCCTCTAGGGCCCGACTAAGGGCTCCTATACACCTCCTCTTCCCCACCATTTTCTTTTTACGTCCATTTTTCTTTTATTTTCTTTATCTCTTACTTTTTGTCTTTACCAAAACATGCTCTCTTCTCTTTCCTCTCATTTTTCCTTCCCTCCCTCCATCCTACTTCACCCTCACCCGAACCTTCTTGAAACCCGGGTCAGACCATCCTTCCGGCCATCCACCCGTCAGCCTTTCCAAACTGCTCATGCAGGGTCACCAACTCACATCAGGTTCGGTTAACCCGACCCACCGACTACCGACAAAAGCCTTTCCGTTCTAATGGGCTGTTATGAGCACGATAAAAAATACCATTCGGCCTAGGGGGCCTCCACCACCCACCTCTATTCATGGCCCCCTCCATACAGTCGCCTCCTCCGGCCCTCACCCATACTCGTGGACCTCATACTGCCTATTGGCTTCATGGGTTCAGCTGCTAGAGGGGGGATACTGTCATGACCACACACCGTGCTCTGACTTACTCGGCAGTACCGACCGACCGACCCTTACTCATACCACACCATGGTGCACAGTTTCGGTTTGGTACACCCGGTTCATCACCTGGTTCATTATCCTTTCCCCAACCCCCTATTCTTTATCATCCCTACACTCCCTGTTCTTCCCCTTACTCGCTTACCCTCAGGACATTCGCTACTCTTTGCCACTTACCCACGGCCCTATTGTTTTATTCTCGGCCATTCCTTATTGTTCTATTCTTTCCCACACAGTTGAAAGAACACATCACTGTGGGAATTTGTTGCCTTTCACAGTATGCCAGGTTAACCAAAGGTCAGCAGTTCAAATCCCTGTGTGCGCAATAATTTAGAGGGTTATTGCAATCACTTGGACCCTAGGAACCCTGGCTTACATGATGGTCCATGACATCATGGGGGTCTGCCATGTCAAACAGTAATTAGAGTGCTTGGGGGGAGCCACAGACAGGCCTGGGAAACCTGTTAAGATATCATCACTGTGGCACCTCGAGGGCTCGGTACCTAAGGGGAAGGTACTGTTACATGTATTCACCAACCATTGCAATGGTATGTAACATTCTCCCATTATATATCATCCCTTATCCCATTCTTCTTAGCATTGACACTTTCACCTCCCTTTATACTGAATATCTCACCTGCTTATACTTCATTGTCTTCCCCTCGCATTATTCTATTCTAATCGCTGTGGACAATACCTCCACATGGTTTTCATACCTTATTCTTTTTTCCATGTCTTATGCCACCCTTATTCCACATTCCGCCTCTCAGCCTATATAAGTAGTGGATGCATGTACATAGTTCCTCAGTCTGAGTATCAACTAGGTTTACGCCTCTCTACTCTCCTCCTTCTGTTCAGAAGTCCTTACTCAGGCCGACACCCTTGGCATCCGCCTGAGTATCTTTCCTGTTATAAGTTAGTGGCACGCACAGGAGGCAGGGTGCAACGCACGAGTACGTTAAAGCCAAGCCACCTCGACTGGCCTGCAGGACTTGGCCAGTTCTGACAGCACCATCGGCAGTACCGAGACCTGACAACTCCCTTGTTCTTTGTTCTCTATTAGCCCCTTGTACTCTTTTCTCCCCCTTGTCTTTACTTGGCAAAGTTAGTACAAGGATTAGTTACATGTATATAAGCCACCAGTCGACTGGACTATTTGCCAGTATGAATATCAACTTAATTCTGTGTCATAGTTTCCGATTCAGTTCCAGTAAACTTTCCGACTTTCAGAAATTAGGGACAGACAATCAAGGAGGGCACAATACATAAGTTAAAGCCAAGTCCCTGCGACCTCAAACAACTCAAATGACTAGTCGTATGACCTAATACCGTGAACAGTCCTAAGCCCCCGGTGCTTCCCGTCTTTCCGCCTTTTCTGCTTCCATCTGTAAACCCGTGACCTCTAGCCCCTCCACCTCTGGAGTACCGAACCCCCCTCTGAAACCATTTGGAAGCCTCTGGAAACCCTTCTGGAAGTATCTAGCTAAGCGCCTGACACGTAAATTTAACAGAAATGAAGTAGAGCAAGATGGAAGTGAATGGGGGAATCACTCTTCCAACTGCCCTTTTCCCCTTTCACCTCAGGACATTTTCTATTCACTTATCTTGTCAAGTACATGTACCGAGTATCAGTTTACTTGGCAGTGCTGACTAAACGATCAGTCTAATTCCATGTGCAAGTGACCAAGCCACATACAAGTGACTTGGTATGTTGGTCTTGGCTTAGCACATTCATCATCCACATCCCCCATTCCTATCCCTCATCCACTCTTCCCTCATTTATTATTCCTTATCCCCACCCTGTTTATTCCTTATTTCTCAGCCTGTTTTACCTCGGGACATTTTTTCTATTGTTTTATCCTCAGGCATGACCCTATTGTTTTATATTCGGTCATTTTCTATTATCTTATTCTTGACCACATTCCTATTATCTTATTTAACCACATTTCCATTGTTCTATTCTCACTTACATTCTTTGTTCTATTCTTGATCATTGTGGACAATACCTCCACATGCTCTACATACCTTATTGTTCTCCATGTCTTATGCCACCCTGATTCCACATCTCACTCCTTAAACTATATAAGTAGCACATGTATGTAGATAGTTCTTCACTCTGAATATCGACTTGGCTTATGCCTTCTTGTCTTCCCTCCTCCTGTCTGAAGTCCCCTACTCAGGCCGACACTCTCAGCACTCTCCCGAGTTTCCCTTCTGTTCCAAATTAGTGGTACTCATGGAAAGTAGGGTGCAACACACGAGTACATTGAAGCCAAGCCACCCCAATCAGTCTGCTGGACTTGGCCAATTCCTGCCAGCATCATGAAGTCAGCATTATTACAATAGTGCTCGGCCCACACATTATCGGCATTCTCGGTGCCTGACATATCTTTGATCATGACCCTATTGTTTTATATTTAGTCAGTTCCTATTGTTCTATTTTCATCCACACTTCTATTATTTTATTCTTGGCCATATTTCATTGTTCTATTCTTGATCACTGTTAAATCCACATGTCGGCGCTTAGCTAGAGGCTTCCGGAAGGGTTTCCAGAGGGTTCCGAATGGTTTCCGAAGGGGGGTTTGTACTCCGAGGATGGAGGGACTGAAGGTCGTGGGTTCGGGATCGGAATCGGAATGGGGATGGAAGACGGGAAGTGCTGGGGGTCTTGGAACTGTTCACAGTATAGGGCAGTACGAGTGGTTCGAGGTCACAGGAACTTGGCTTCAACTTATGTGTTGCGCCCTCCTCGATCGTCTGTCCCTAATTTCGGAAAGTTGGAAAGTTTACCAGAACTTAATCGGAAACTACGACGCAGAATTAAGTCGATATTCGTACTGGCAAATAGTCCAGTCGACTTGTGACTTATATACATGTATCTAGTCTTGTACTATCTTTTTGCCGAGTAAAGACAAGGGGAGGAAGAGAGTACAAGGGGCAATATAAACCGAAGAACAAGGGAGTGAGGTACGCGATGATCCTGTGCGTCGTCTATCAAAGGAGCGGAACCTTGACTTTGGAATCTTCGGAGGTTCGGAAATGTGGAACCTCGGAATGATGCATTGGAATATCGGAAATCGGTTATTCAGACTTTGAGCGATCGGAAAGGTCCCGGAAATGGTGTGGGTGGTTGTGGGGTTTAATGTGGGTTTGTTTGGCAGCATGGGCCATAACAATCACTGCGGACAATACTTTCACATGGTCTCTATACCTTATTCTTTTCTCCATGTCTTATGATACCCTGATTCCACATCTCACTTCTTAACCTATATAAGTAGTACATGGATGTAGATAATTCCTCATTCTGAATATCAACTTGGTTTATGCCTTCTTGTTTTCCCTCCTCCCATCTGAAGTCCCCTTGTTTTGGAACCTGGACAAGACCTTGGTGTTAAACATATAACACTTCAGTCAAGCACTGTGTGTAGTGAAGCGAGACAAAGAAGAGTTTCAAACCCTGCTGCAGCACAACCCCAGAAATAATTTAATATTTGTACTTTGGTCACAAACTGTGTAATAACTCTAGCAAGCTAATACAACAAGTAAGTGATGCGTTTTTTAGCAGCAATGAATGAGACTATCAAAGTCTGTAGGTTCAGGACACTTAGGGGTCCAGATATATTCCAATGAAAGGGAATGCGCTTAGAGGAAAGAGGAAGTAAGTGGACTGAACGGATAACCCAGTCAATGCACTCTAAAATGAGGGTGAGGCCAAAACAGAAATTACAGTGAAGTAATCTCAAGAGACAAAAGAGTCTTTAATCAGGACTATCACTGATTAGAAACCCTCAGGGTAGAATGCAATTGAACTGGACTATCAACAGAACAATCTCACTCTGTAGACAGTTTTACTAAGCAGGACTATCAACTACTTATGCTGAATCTAATACTAATACCGGACTATCAATGATACTAATATATGAGAAAGATAATACTAATACTGGAATATCAACAGTACTAATACTATTATGTAAACCTAGGAGCTGGACTATCAACAGCTGACTAAGAGTACTCACAATGTCACACTGACAAGTGGAAATGAGATGATTGATTTGATTGCTTCAAAGGGGGGCAGGAAGGCCTCCTTTTATACTAATTTACAGGACGATTAGTAAGCTAAATTATCTCCTAACTATTTATAGTACAAGCCAATAGGATCACAGTTCCTGGGAATGAGTCATGTTAAAGAATCACATGCACCTTGTCTCAGAATTCAGGGTACATTCTGATACTTTATATCCCTAAAACTGTCCTTGTCCAATCAGAATCCAGTGACTCATGCCATCCAAGACATAATGAGTCATTTGTGAGGTCACATGACTGGTATGAGTCACAGCTAAAATAGGAGTTCCAATTGTGAGTTATTTTCTGAGATATGACTTACTGGTTTCCTAGGTAATTCTCTTTATTTAGCAATAAATGGGGATTATAGACCAGTTTTTGGCATGTGATTAAGGGCAGAGGCAGTGTAGGCACAGCCTAGTGTCTCACCATAATATTTGTATGAGACAGGGGTGTCTCAGGCTAATATTTGGTGTGTTTTTATGGAGAAACCAGCACCTTGGCTCTGGGCTTGAATCTGGCTAGAGCCCAACATTTTGGAAAGCGGAGTTTGAATTTCAGTCCAAACCTTCGGTGGTGAACAATAGATGTTGCATTAAGGATTATTAAAGGAATAATGAATATTGTGAACCACTAGAAGGTTGGAGAAAAGTCAAATAGAGAATATTCAAACATATCCAGACTGATTAATTAGCAAAACAATTGCTAATTAATTAAGAAAACATTAATAGTACATTAAGAGGCTTTTCTTTTTTTGTACTTTAGTCTTTTCTAATGTTTTTGTGCTTTGTTAGCTACCCTTATTCAGTGTTTTTTAAGAGATCCCTACACCCCTACTCAGGCTGACACTCTCAGCACTCTCCCAAGTATCTCTTCTGTCTGAAATCAGGGGCACACATGAAAAGTAGGGTGCAACATACGAGTACGTTGAAGCCAAGCCATCCCAATCAGTCTGCAGGACTTGGCTGATTCCCGCCAGCATCGTGAAGTCAGTACTATTGCAATAGTACTTGGCCCATGCATCATCAGCATTCTCGGTACCTGACACCATACCCATACCTGTGAAAACCTGTTACCCATTGTTAAGGGTAAGGGTATTCTCAGGTATAGGTATGGGTAGACACAATATACCCAGGGGTTACCTGTGCCAATCACTACCACCAAGCAACGGATTCACAACAAAGCTTGATACCCAGTCAAATAATAACATCCTTGTGATCCATGGAGTATTGTATGAACACACTAAAATACAGTGACTCACAAAACTGAGTCAATGTTTGGTGCTTTTGGACTATTCATTGAATAGCTTTGAATGTAAAACATATATGAAAAAGGTGTTGGTGCATCAAAGAAAGAATCCAATCAGGGCTATGCAACCATTGAGAAAATATGTAATTCCGATCAGGGGTGATGAAGATATGGGCAATTCAAATCAAGGGCCCATTGACTCAGTTTTGTGAGATGGTGTCAGAACAATCAGAATCTGATGCTCCATCTATTATATAACATGCAACCCTTGATAGATGGTTACTATGGTAACCTTATCTTTCATGAGAACTCAAATTAAGGTATTTAATCCCCTCCAACATGTCCAGAACTTCACTACACTCCAATGCATCCCACTTCCTCTGCTCAAAAAGAAAACATCCTCTCCTTGGCCTCTCATGGTCATTCCACTTGCACTATTGCCTCAAGACTTGGCCTCTGCCAGTCTACAGTATCCAGGACTCTCAGAACTCTCCATCCCAACCAGCCCTGCTCCTCTGGAGGTCGTCCCCCCAAGCTTTCCTCTAGAGATCAACATTCTATTTTATCACAAATTGCTACTGGCAGAGCTGCCAATGCTACTCAGGTCACCAAACATATCAATACAATTATCCCCCACCCAGTCTCCTCAGAAACAGTCAGGACTCCTCAGGAAACATTCATTCAAGGCTGTGGTGAAGAAGAAAAAGCCCTTCCTCAGTGCAAGGCATAGACAGCTGAGGTTGGCCTTTGCTTTGAAGCACAGAGAGTGGACTGTAGAGGACTGGAAGAGGGTCATTTGGTCAGATGAGACCAAAATCAATAGGTTTGGGTCAGATGGGAGGCAGTGGGTCTGGAAACAGAAGGGGGAGGGGTTGAATGAGAGAGAGGTACAGGGGACAGTCAAGTTTGGAGGGGGAAACATTATGGTATGGGGGTGTATGGAATGGAATGGTATTGGCCAGCTTGCAGAGATTGAGGGGAAGATGGATGCTGATCAGTTTGTGTCCATTTTGGAGGACCACCTGCTGCCCCGCCTGGAGGAAAGTGGAATTCCTGAGGAACAGGTAATTTTTCAACAGGATAATGACCCAAAGCACAAGTCAAAGAAGGCCAAGAACTGGATAGAAAACGACAATATCACTCTCCTTGACTGGCCTGCACAGTCTCCAGACCTGAATCCTATTGAGCACCTCTGGGATCATGCAAAAAACAGGCTTAAGGATTATCCAACACCACCTAAGGGAGTTTGGCAAATTTGGGAGAGAGTAGAGGAGGTATGGAATAACATACCACCAGAGGTGTGTCAGAATTTGATAGAGAGTATGCCTAGAAGACTTGAGGCAGTAATTAAGGCCAAGGGGGGTAATACCAAGTACTAGAATTGCAACTTACTATTTCTCTGATTCCCTCTCACAAAACTGAGTCAATGAGCCCTTGATTTGAATTGCCCATATCTTCATCACCCCTGACCGGAATTACATAATTTTTCAATGGTTGCATAGCCCTGATCAGATTCTTTCTTTGATGCACCAACACCTTTTTCATATATGTTTTACATTCAAAGCTATTCAATGAATAGTCCAAAAGCACCAAACATTGACTCAGTTTTGTGAGTCACTGTAGAATGGACATGATCAGCCAAAGCCCTACCCTTATGTAAGTGCCTGCCATCAACTAAATGGCTTCAGACAATATTTGTGTTGTTGCATCATTGCAATTTCTGTTAAAGTAAGTAAGGAAGTGTTGACAAAATCAAACACAGACTTATACACTGATAGATGGCAGAGTGTAGCAAGGATCCACACAGGTGCTTCTAAATTAGAACTCAGCTATAGTACTGTAATTACCATAGTACCATTCCCATTCCCAACAATTTCTATAAACTGCACTCCTTAATGCAGATAGCCAACCTTTCACAATTTGAACGACCAACAACTAGAACAAGCACCATGTCAGTTGAAAATGTACCAAAGGTTACAACTATACAGTCGTTAGGTGAAACAACTCATATGATATTGGTTGAATTTCAAATGAACAATACATGAATCTTCCAAAGGCATCGCTATCATTCTGTCATCCTGAAACACTGAACCCGAACACATTGCTGGCGGTTGAGCATCCGAGAGTAATAGGTCCCTTCTGAACAGCCGGAGGGCTCCCCGATGAACCGAGCGCCTGATACCCGTACAAGCCAGAGGGACAAGACGACGTTACTGCACCGGTCTGTGCAATATATCGATCAGATTGTGTTCTGATTCAATGACGCATGGCTTCAGGGAGAGTGGGACGAGGGGAAGCAGAGATGGAAAGAACATATCCTGATAACAGAGAAAGAAGAACGCACCGAGAAAAGTAGACCATTGGACACTGCCCAAGTCACTGGCTCAACAGGCACAGTACCTGCACAGTCAACCCCTGTAATAGTATTCCCCTGAGCCGTCGTGGAATTTCGAACAGCCAAACACTGCCCCGTTGAACCAGCGACGACATGTCCTTAAAGATAGGTATCAAAACAAGCTCCAGATCCATTTGATAGAG
>QLPI01018961.1:0-16433 GCA_003314275.1 Chroogomphus rutilus | reverse complement strand
CGAATAATAGGACGTGCCCTAGCACAATAGGGAATGCCCGATTGTAAAACAAGGCCATAACCGAAGATAACACAAGGGCAGGAAGTCCCGAGGTAAGGCGGTCCGAGGAGTGAGGAGTAGGCGTAGGAATGAGGGGTGTGACCGATATACGCATCTGGCCGAGAACAACTCATTGAATGGTTCGTACTTGGTTACTAATGGAGTGTTTTAGTCGGTACTGCCGAGTTATCGGATCCTCGGTACGTGTACTTGACACCTATAAGGAACATAGTAGTGGATCAGATATAAGAGATAGAATGGAATTGTGAATAAATGAAAGTGGAGTGGAACGTAAATGAAAGGATATTAAATGTAAATGAAGTGAAAATGGAATTGCAAGCATATGGAGTGTGATGTAAATGAGTGGAGTGTATTGACAGGAGCATGTGATGCCAAGATGGATACATGAGGTGCATATAGTCCATGGGCTGAGGGCATATAGTTGAATAGGCAAGTGAAGGTGGAGTTGGGTTGAGTGGGCTGAAATGAATAGTTGGGCATGCTAGCATACAGTTCCAAACAGCAAGTGACCAAGCTGCAAGCAAGTCACTTGATACATTGGTCTTGGCCTAGCACTTTCACCATTCCCATCCCTCATCCACTCCTTCCTCATTCATCATCCACTAATCCTGCCCCATCCACTCCTTATTCATAAACCTGTTCTACCTTGGGACATTTGATTATTGTTTTATCCTCGGCCATGACCCTATTGTTTTATAGTCAGTCACTCCCTATTGTCCTATTATTGGCCACATTTCTATTATCCTATTTTCATTGTTCTAATCTTGTTTACATTCCTCCATTCTATTCTTGATCATTGTGGACAATGCCTCCACATGCTCTACATACCTTGTTGATCTCCATTCCTTATTCCACATCTTGCTTCTTAATGTATATAAGTAACGCATGCATGTAGATAAATTCCTCATTCTAAATATCAACTTGGTATAAGCCTCCTTGTCTTCACTCCTCCTGTCTGAAGTCCTCCCTTGGGCCGGCACTCTCAGCACCTTTGTGGGTACCCTTTCTATCGGAAATCAGTGGCATGCATGGAAGGTAGGGCACAATACATGAGTACATTGAAGCCAAGCCACTCTGATCAGTCTCCAGGACTTGGCTGATTCCCCACCAACACCGTGAAGCTGGCTCTATTGTAGTAGCACTCGGCCTACACATGGTTGGCATTCCCAATGCCTAACAAGTGTGGTGATGAATGTACCAAGCAGAGGCCAATGTACTAAGTGACTTGTATATGACTTGGTCACCTTCACATAGAATTAGACTTGACACTCAGTTGGTACTACCAAGTGAACTGATGCTCAGTATGTGTGCTTGACAGGGTCAAGCCGAGAGCACCCATAACCCAGCCCAACCCACAGTCTCACACATGCATACATGTATGACACAAATGTGCCGTACATGCATGTGCCACACCTGCCATATGCACCATACATGCACATGTATGACTGTCAGGCACCAGTACTGCTGATGATGCATGGGCTGAGAACTATTACAATAGTGCCGACTTCACAATGTTGGCGGGAATTGGCGAAGTCCTAGAGACCAATCAGGGTGGCTTGGCTTCAATGTACTTGTGTGTTGTGCCCTACTTTCTGTACGTGCCACTGATTTCAGACAGAAGGGTTACCTAGGAGGGTGCCAAGGGTGTTGGCCTGAGTAAGGACTTCAGACGGGAGGATAGAAGACAAGGAGGCTTATGCCAAGTTGATATCCAGAATGAAGAACTATCTACATACATGCACTACTTATATATGTTAAGAAGTGAGATGTGGAGTCAGGGTAGCATAAGGAATGGAGAACAATAAGGTATGTTGAGCATGTGGAGGTATTGTTCACAATGATCAAAAATGGAATAAGGGAATGTAAACAAAAAATAGAACTGTCAGGGGAACCCCCGATATTGATTCCTGACCGACACCACATTCCCGGCCAACACCACCCCACCCACACTTCATGCCTGCTGACCGATACCGAGCCCCATTTGGTCCACCCATGGCAGTGCCAAATGGATTACATACCAAACAATCGTCACCATTGGCAGTCACCCTTCAGAAGTACCAACCATAGCTGTCGACCTTCCTTTTGTCGCTTGCTCCCAGTGTCGAGTCCCTGGTGGAACTTTCCAGTTGGTACAGAGGATGATTCCTGGTATGGCACGGAGCACCATGGCAATGGTGCTTATATACAGTAGCTAGTGGGCGAAGGGTTCTCTAGAGTTTTCTCTTTGGATCCCCCTTTGCCAGGTAGGCTAGTCACTATATATTAGGTACCATACTAAACCTTTGGATCCCCCTTCACCAGTGTACTGCCCGAGGGTAGAACACCTGCTTAGGTTGCCCTTATAATAGAAAACTCTCTCCCAGGAGTACCAGCTGCCCCATCGTGTGACCCCAAATCGAATCTCTTCAGAAGCAGCAACAGCGGCAGCCCCCTCTCACTTACTGATAAAAGAAAAACACTCTACCCCTTATGGATTTACCATCAGCCCAGGAACTACTGGACTGACTGGTCAGTATAGAACAGGAGTTACTGAGAGAGAGAAGAGAAAAGCAGGATCTAGAGATGAGGATGAATGTGCTGCAGGCAACCACTACAACCTAGTAGCAGGTCTCCCGACCCATGCTTGGCAGCCTGCAAAATGGATGGTAGAGCCTGCTAAGCCCTCTGAGTTTGATGGCAACTGTGCACATGGCCAAGTGTTCATGCAGTCCTGCACCCTATACCTCAGCATCGGCACTGCCGATTTCCTGGATGAACAGTCTCAGATCCTCTGGGCACTCTCCTTTATGAAAAAACCGGGAGAGCTGCGACCTTTTTCTTGGTTGATGTGACTACAGATATTTGAATATAGATAGAGGTCAAAGAAAATAAGGGAAAAGTTTTGGGGAAAATTAATTTTATTTTATTTTTTTATTCTAATACATGCTCTATTATATAGTAAATTCAACTGTGCACGTCCCTTCCCGGAGACGCGTTGGTATTGACGCGTCAATAGCGACGCGCATGTGACCATGCATGTGACGCAGCTACAATGCACGCGTGACACATGTATGAGAATGCAGCGGCTGGTTCCAACACTTTTCTGGCCGAGTGTTCACCCACAAAGCAAAAACAGGCAGGCTGCTCTATGCCAACTGGAAGGCCATCGTGGAAGCCTTTCAGCAACACTTCTACCCCCTGCATGAAGCTACCGATGCAGCGAATCAGTTAGAGTCACATCAGTACCATCAGGGCAAGCATTTGGTTGACGATTATATCAACCAATTTGAGGACCTAGTCGAAAAGGCCGAATATACAGATGGACAATCCATCATCATAAAGTTCCAGCATGGCCTTGACCCCACGATCCAGAGCTGCATTGTGCTGATGCTAGATGGGAGGCCAAAAGATGATGATATCTTGGCATGGTACACTGCAGCGCAGGCGGTAGCCCTTGCATGTGCAGCAAACAAAGCCTTCCAGGGGCCCCAATTTCCATCATCGCATGCCTCTGTGCTGCAGCCTAGCTGAAGGCTTGTCGAACCCCCAACTAGACAAGCTGTGCCTGTACCTCCTAGGACATTTTTGGCTCTCCTTCCCCCAATTCCACCCTCTGGGCCCACACCGATGGATGTTGATACAACCAGATGGTGGTATCCGCTGCCCCTCACATGCCAACAATGTGGCAAGGCTGGCCACTTTGCCCAAGACTGCCCCCAGGCATATGATGTGCATTTCATGATGGCAGAGGAGTGTGAGGAGATGCTAGAGTACTGGATGGTGTCTGTGGACCTTTGAGATACTGATGAGGCTGAAGGGGGTGAAGAAGTGGATTCGGGGGATTTTGCCCAAGGCAGCGAGTGAAGGATGTGCCCTCGCTGCCCTTGTTTAATCATTTTGCCACTCTGTCCATAGATTCTGATACAGGGAATACAACCCAGTATTCAGACAATGGTGCCTCAGCCACAAGCGATAAAGACACTCCTGAGCTGACTTCACTGAAACCACTATCCCCCCCCCTTAGGCTAAAACATTGGGAACGTAGTCTCCTGAAACAATATGTGGTCGCCTCTACCCCTCACCAAATTTGCTGAACCTCAAGGTAGAGATACAGACTACAAACACAGCCAAAGTCAAAGGTGTAACCACCCTACTAGATAGTGGGGCAGACTGTTTATAGATCGAAATTTTGCAGTCGCAGAGAGGTTGACCTTGTGCCCATTGACTCGACCCATGCCAGTGTACAATGTTGATGGTACCCCAAACAAAGGAGGAGCAATCCGACACATGGTCGATGTGATCTTATGCTACCAAGATCACTCAGAATGGGCCCTGTTTGCTATGACCAATATAGGGAAGCACAAGATGATCCTTGGCTATCCCTGGCTCTGCAATCATAACCCCGAGGTCAACTGGCATATACAAGAGGTCATGCTGAGTCAGTTCTCTGCCCAATGCCACACCTGCTAGGTCAAGTTGTAGAAGGAATGTCAGGAAGAAATGGTGATTTGGGCTCTCCACACTGGCCCCTTGTCAAACATAACAGTCGGTGAGTCGGAAGACCATGAGAGCACAGACCATGAGAGCACCGACGACGGTATGCCCTTCCGCAAACCAGGGGATCACCTTTTCGTGACCGTAGCCCCCCAAATGTCCCAATTGGGACTATTGCAGCAGCTACAACTGCACAACAGCTAGCCAAATGAGCACTCTGGAGTACCCCTCCTAAAGAGAAAGGGGCAATCCCACCCTATCTCCAAGACTTTAACGATCTCTTCAAGAAGGAGTCCTTTGATTCCCTCCCTGAGAAAAGGACGTGGGACCATGTGATCAAACTAGAACTGGGTGCAAAACTCTCAGCTTGCAAGGTATACCCACTCTCTCCGAGTGAACAGCAAGAACTGGATGAGTTCCTACAGGAAAATATCCACATGGGTTACATCCACCCTTCCAAATCCCCTATGGAAAGCCCCGTGTTCTTCATTAAGAAAAAGGATGGCTCCCTTTGACTGGTCCAAGACTACCAAGTACTCAATGCAATGACAGTGAAGAACCGATATCCCCTCCCCATTATCTCAGAACTCATTGCGCAACTTTGGGGGGCCAAGTACTTCACAAAGTTGGATGTGGAGCAGGTGGCCTTCGAAGGGCTCAAAACAAAGTTCATGATGGCACCCATCCTTGGATTTGCCGATGATACTCACCCTTACCGAGTTGAAGTGGATAGCTCTGACATAGCCATGGGGGTGGTCCTTTTGCAGCAGTCATGCAAGGATGGCAGGTAGCACCCGATTGCCTTTTACTCAAAAAGCCTCTCTCCAGTAGAGAGGAACTAAGAGATCCACGACAAGGAGATGCTTGCAATCATCCAGGCCTTGGAAGAGTGGAGGCACTTCTTAGAGGACACTGAGAATGGAGTCAAAATCTGGACTGACCATAAGAATCTAGAGTACTTCTGATCCTCGAAAAAGTTGAACCGACAACAAACCCATTGGTCCCTCTACCTCTCATGTTTCAACTTTGATCTGCAGCACCAACTGGGAGTAAGGATGGGGAAGTCCGACATGCTCTCACATTGGTTGGACCATGGATCAGGAACAGGTGACAATAGTGACCTGGTCTTGCTTCAGCCAGAGCTGTTTGTGCTATGGGTACTCAAAGGAGTGGTGCTGGAGGGAGAAGAGTGGGGAATCGCCCAAGAACTGAAGAGGGCGTTAAGGGAAGGGGTTCCAGAGGATGAGGTGATGGACATGGTGAGGAAGTTTCAAGAAGCAGGAGGGAGATCGTTGGTTTCGGCTGAATGGGCAGAGGCCAATAGACTATTGACCTTCTAAGGCAAGGTGTATGTCCTGGATGTAGGAGGCCTCCAGCAACAGATCGTAGCCCACCACCATGACTCTAAGATAGCCAGGCACCCAGGCCACTGGAAGACCCTTGAACTTGTCTCCTAGAACTATTAGTAGCCTCACATGTCTCGGTACATCGGCAAGTATACCAAGACATGTGACCTGTGCCTACAAATGAAGGCCCAAAGACAATGGCCCACTGGGGAACTCCACCTGCTCCTGATCCCCGAGGCACAGTGGGATGTCATAAGTGTAGACTTTGTAGTAGAACACCCCGATGCACATGGGTATGACACTGTGATGAACATGGTAGACTCAGTGTCCAAACAGGCACACTTCATACCAACCCACATGACAGTAACTGATTCAGGCTCTATCTATAGCTTCATCAGATCCTCTCATATTTGGGAATATAAAATCCCTACTACCTTCATTAATGTAATTCCCCTTAAAACCTTTAATGATACTACTAATTTGGTCATTACTGAATCTGTAGAACTGCCTACTAGATTTCTGTCAAGACAACTCTGCATTCTATCCTTACAATCAAGTACCAGCATGGATTCAGAAACCATCCATTTCGATATATTTTCAGTTCTTTCTACCAGCCCTAAAGCAATGCCCCATCTTGGCACTTCCAAACCACCAAACTTAAGATGGACACAGACCCTAGATGGTTTCCTTTGACTAGATGATCGAATCTATATCCCCAACTGCACCTCCAAGGTGACTGATGCCTCAGACACCCTGGCTGAGGAATCAGCCCAGGTGTTCACAAACCAGCCGGCCATCCATTAGCCTCTAAGCACACTGAGAGTTTCATTGACTCAGCAAGTGCCAGTAGTAAGGTCCCCATCAATGCTTCTATTTCCTTCTCTTTTCATTTAATAATTCTTCCATTGTCTGGTGGGGTGCCGAAATCCTTGGTAACCCACCTTGAATGCTAGATTAAATCAGTATCTGCTCAAAGTTTATTTGCTCTGGAAAAAAACCATTATTGTATTCCCCTTAGAATTCTTTTAATCTAGTCCTGCTAATTTGGTGATTACTGAATATGTAGATATATCTGCTAGATTTTCCATCAGAACAATTTCAGTCTGCCCTATCTGTCTGTCACACCACTAGATTTGTTGGTCAGCAATATTCAGTCACAACTCGCTCACCCACTATAATCCATTGATTAACAGGGATTGGACAGTATTATGTTCTGTAACACCACTAATGTTTTTAGGTGCATCCTGATGGCCTCGGTCCAGTTAGCACTTGCTACTACTCCAACAGCCTCACCAGGATCCTGTTCCATTGCTAAAAGTTCTGCCAATAGCCCTAGTTAATGCAACTGCCTTTGTGCATGTTTGTATACCAGAAAGGCTGGCAAGCTTTTAGCTGGGACCTCTCAGTCAATGGTACCACTCGGCACATTTGGCCAGGATCTCTTCCATCCATTCTCATATGTTTCCACCCCATCTGTTCCATATACCCACATTATATGCTCTCACTATTCTTTTCTGCTTCCCTTGGCTTGAAGCCAATAATTTTACTAGACCATGGGATGTCTACCTAAAAGGAGGAGGTGGCAACTAGCTAGAAATCCCTCAAACTACACAATCTCCCCTCCCAAAGACATCTCCTAAAAACTTCCCTCCATTTACCCCTTTCCACTCTCCATCTCAACCTTAATTCTCTCCATTCCCTCCATTCTAACCTTATTTCCTCTCAATCCTGACCCTATATCATCCTGACCTTACTTCCATCCTAAATTCTCTCTTCCTCAACCTCCCAACACTCTATTCCCAACCTTACAACCACACCCATCCCTGACACCTCTCTCAGTCTGTCAAGTGCACATACCAAGGACCTGGTAACTTGGCACTGCCTACCAAACGATCAGTCTAATTCCATGTACAAGTGACCAATCCATATATATGTCACTTGTTATGTCGGTCTCAGCTCAGCACATTTATCCTCCACCTCCCCCATTCCTATCCCTCATCCACTCTTCCCCCTTCATTATTCATTAATCCCACCCCTTCCACTTCCTATTTCTTGGCCCACTTTACCTCAGGACATTTTACCATTGTTTTATCTTCGGCCATGACCCTATTGTTTTATATTTGGTCACTCTCTATTATTCTATTCTTGGCCACATTTCTATCATCTTATTTTCATTTTCCTATTCTCATCCACATTCTTTATTCTATTCTTGATCATTGTGGACAATATCTCCACATGATTCTTCATACCTTATTGTTCTCCATTCCTTATGTCACCCTGTTCCACATCTTGCTTCTTAACCTATATAAGTAGCAAATATATGTAGATGGTTCTTCACTCTGAATATCGACTTGTTTTATGTCTTCTTGTCTTTCCTCCTCCTGTCTAAAGTCCCTTACTTGGGCTGACACTCTCAGCACCCTCCTAGGTCTTTCTTCTGTCCAAATTAGTGGCACACATGGAAAAGCAGGGTATAATGC
The DNA here is from genome assembly GCA_003314275.1 of Chroogomphus rutilus. Taxonomy (NCBI): domain Eukaryota; kingdom Fungi; phylum Basidiomycota; class Agaricomycetes; order Boletales; family Gomphidiaceae; genus Chroogomphus; species Chroogomphus rutilus. Next base: position 8,074 of record QLPI01018961.1, on the reverse strand, counting down.
ATGAGTATGTTGAAGCCTAGCCACTGTAAGGGATCTCTTAAAAAGAATAAGGGTAGATAACAAAGTACAAGAATATTAGAAAAGACTAAAGTACAAAAAAAAGAAGAGCCTCTTAATGTACTATTAATGTTTTTTTCAATTAGCAATTGTTTTGCTAATTAATCAGTCTGGATATGTTCAAATATTCTCTATTAGACTTTTCTCCAATCTTCTAGTGGTTCACAATAATCATTAATCCTTTAATAATCCTTAATACAACTTCTATTGTTCACCACCGAAGATTTGGCCTGAAATTCAAACTCCGCTTTCCAAAACATCGGGCTCTAGCTAGATTCAAGCCCAGAGCCAGGTTGCCGGTTTCTCCATAGAAACACACAAATATTAGCCTGAGACACTCCCTGTCTCATACAAATATTATGGTGAGACACCAGACTGTGCCTACACTGCCTATTCCCTTAATCACATGCTCAAAACCGGTCTAAATTCCCCTTTTTATTGTTAAATAAGGAGATTACTAGGAACAAGCTAAGTAAAGTCTCAGAAAATGACTCACTATTGGAACTCCTATTTTAGAAATGACTCATACCAGTCAGGTGACCTCATGAATGACTCATTATGTCTCAGATGGCATGAGTCACTGGATTCTGATTGGACAAGGATGATTTTAAGGGTGTAAACTAGAGATCAAGATGCACCCTGAATTCTGAGACAAGGTGCATGTGATTCTTTAACATGACTCACTCCTAGGAACTGTGATCCTATTGGCTTGTACTATAAATAGTTAGGAGATACTTTAGCTTACTAATCATCCTGTAAATTAGTATAAAAGGTGGCCTTCCTGCCCCCCTTTGAAGCAATAAAATTGATCATCTCCTTTCCACTTGTCAGTGTGACATTGTGAGTACTCTTAGTCAGCTGTTGATAGTCCAGTATTAGTATTATCTTTCTCATATATTAGTATCGTTGATAGTCTGGTATTAGTATTAGATTCAGCATAAGTAGTTGATAGTCCTGCTTAGTAAAACTGATTCTACAGAGTGAGATTGTTCTGTTGATAGTCCAGTTCAATTGCATCTCTACCTCTGAGGTTTTCTAATCAGTTTCTGATTAAAGACTCTTTTGTCTCTTGAGATTACTTCACTGTAATTTCTGTCTCGGCCTCCCCTCATTTTAGAGTGCATTGACTGGGTTATCCATTCAGTCCACTTACTTCCTCTTTCCTCTAAGCGCATTCCCTTTCATTGGAATATCTCTGGACCCCTAAGTGTCCTGAACCTACAGACTTTGATAGTCTCATTCATTGCTGCTAAAAAACACATCACTTACTTGTCATATTAGCTTGCTAGAGTTATTACACAGTTTGTGACCAAAGTACAAATATTAAATTATTTCTGGAGTTGTGCTGCAGCAGGGTTTGAAACTCTTCTTCGTCTCACTTCACTACACACAGTGCTTGACTGAAGTGTATCATGCACTCCGCTTGTATTCAAGAGGAAAGCATTTAATTATCGGTATGCATTATCACAAGCATTTAAAAGAAGATGTCATCGGGGGGATCCAACTGGGTTGTGAATTCATGATGTAGTATGAAGCTGTGCAAAGGCTTGTGAAGGATGCACGACCTAAAAATTGTGTATTTTTCCACTGTATGTGAGCTAATGTTGGTCTTCCGAGTTGTTTCCTGTTCATTAACATGCAAGTTGAGCAATGTTGGGTCACGGGACTTAGATGATAAACATGAATCACATACTATTAGACCGATGCCAGTCTGTTTCGCATGCTGCGGCCACTGTCTGGGGTCCCACGAAAGAAGAAGTAGTGGCAGTATATATAGAGGAGTTTCACTTTATTCTTCCCGCAGATTGAATGAAATGTTTATGCGTGATTTTATTGTTCTAAGATCAGATCACCTTGTGAGCCCACCTAGCCGGCGGTTTTATGAAAGAACTGCCTGAACACGGAAAATTGCACATTGGGTGCTACCTCTCTGTTTCCTGCATGTGGGTGCATGTCTGCATCGCCTTCCGCTGACGTTCCCAGATCTACATCCTCCTCCATATCTGCTGCCACCGCTTGGTCCCCCAGACTGTGGCCTCAGCATGCAAAACAGATTGACTTCGTCTAATTCATATTCCTTTCAATGTTATTCATGTGTATCATCTAGGGACCGTCGCCCAAAACTGTTCGATCTGCATGTTGGGAACAGGAAACAACTTGTAAGACAAACGTGAGCTCATGATCTGTGAAAAAATGAAAAATCTTTAGTTTGTGCATCCTTCACAAGCCTTTGCACAGCTTCATACTACAAAAGACAGCAATGAACATGGCACATGACAATATCGTGATTGAGATAGATCTCCCCGATGACCTCTTTTAAATGCTTGCGGCTTTTATACTGAATACCGATAGATAAATGTTTTCCTCCTCATACAAGCAGAAGGCATGATAATGACCAGAAAAGCCGATAATGATGGTAGTGGTAGACTGTAGTTGACAAGCAAACAACGAACGGCCGTCGGAGGGCGAGAGAAGAAGAGGAAAAATATTTTCTACTGTGAGCTATCTTCTTCACACGGGTGTTATGTCATCGGCATGGATACAATTAGCACAGATGATCAAGTAACTTAGAATGTAAAGCATATATCTTTCTCTCGGAGAGGACCAATATATCCCTGCAAGAGAGGCCATTCATTGCCAGGTATCGAAGAGAAGAGTGTGAGAACTTATTAGAACGAGAAAGATTATCCATTACATCTCTTGAAAGAACCAAACATTACAGATGAAATTACTCTGGTAGACATGTACATAAATTTGAGAATATTAGGATTTAGATAACGGTGAAATGGAGAATCTCTGGGTCTGAACATGTAAAAATTGGGTAGTATTGTAAGTGCAACTAACATGGCATAAGTTCCAGTACAAGGACTAAAGTGTATTCAGTATACTATACCTAACATGGTGTAAGTTCCAGTACAAGGACTGGGTAATTGCGGCCGTCTAGGTCCTCTTTATATACATGTATCACATCAGAGATGCAAAAGAACAAAAGGGGATAACAATTTACCGCAACACTGCTGTCACTGGTGGTTTGAGTGATACTTCATTTACAATACTCCCCCATACTCAAAGCACCTAAGAGTCCAAGGCAAGATGCCAATGCAAGATGCCATTCTTGTGGGAGAGATTTGCTGAGGAGGTCAGCAAGATTGTCTTTAGTGTCTATTTCATTTATCGCAAGTGTGCCATCTGTAATTTTCTCTCATATATAGTGTTATTTGATGTCAATATGTTTTGTCCTTTTATTGAACATGTGATTGACTGCAATTGAGTATGGTCCAAGGGAGTCACTATAAATGTAAATTGGCAGGTCAACTTTGAATAAGAGTTGTTGTAGCAAGGAAATCATCCATTGTGCATGTTTTTCACATTCAGTGAGTGCAATGTACTCTGCCTTGTGGATGAGAGTGCAACAGTTCATTGTTTTTGTATTGCCCAAGACACCCCCCCCACCTCCAAGAACAAATGTATATCCAGTGGTACAGTGTCAGTCATCCCAGTCACCTGCCCAGTCAGAGTCGCTGTAGCCACCAATTCTGTAGAATCATTAACTCCATATATCAGCTTGTGGTTTTTAGTAGTGGCTAAATATTCCAAGACATGTTGAGCTGCAAGTAAATGACCTTGGGTTGGGTTAGAACCAAATTGGGATAGTCTATTAACTGCAAAGCAGATGTCTGGCCATGTCCCAAGCATGGCATACATTAGTGAGCCAACGAGTTGTTGATAATGCGATGTGAGTAATGCATCTGAATTTTATCTGGGTTTGCGATCAAATTTGTGCTGGTAGCCAGCAGTGTATAGACTGGTGGATGTGAAGTGAGATTAAAGTGATCAGTCATCTGTTGTATATATGTAATACATCTGATTGATGGAGAATGTTTTCTTTGCTTGGTTATGGGTTATGTGTAGGCCAAGGAAGTGTTGGATCTCTCCTAGGTCTGTGTACTTGTACTGTGAACCTATGAACTTCTTAGTATCTTGGATGTGTTCCAGTGTGCCAAAAATAGCTATATCATCAACATAAACTAGAATTATGGCAATTTGATCTGCTCTGTCATGACACTTGAAGAAAATAGAGACATCTCCTGAGATCAGCTTCCTGTAACCAAAATTGCAGAGGCTATGCTGTAGGTGCCCATGTCACTGGTGCCCTGCCTGCTTCAAGCCATAGATGACTTTGAGTAGTCGACAGACCTTGTTTTCTGCTCCATGAACCAAAAAAAACTTTGGTTGATCCATGTTGATTTCTTCATCTAGGTGACCATTCAGGTAGGCCAATTTGATGTCAACTTGATAAACCTCCCAGTCAAAAGTTGCAGCTAGTGCAAGCAGGAGTTGCAAGGAGTTGAGTCATGTCACTGGTGCAAATGTCTCCTCTTAGTCAATACCAGCTGTCTGTGTGAAGCCTTTGGCAACAAGGTGGGATTTATATCAAGTAACTGTCAAGTACATGTACCGAGTGTCTGGTAACTCGGCATTGCCAACCAAGCATCCAGTCCATGCACACATGCAAGTCACCTGGTACACTGGTCTTGGCTCAGCACATCCACCATCCACATCCCTCATTCCTATCCCTCACCCACTCCTTCCTCATTCATCTATTAACCCCACCCCATCTACTCCTTGTCCCTTGGCCCATCTTACCTTGGGATGTTAACTATTGTTTTATCCTCGGCCATGACACCATTGTTTTATAGTTGGTCACTCTCTATTATCCTATCCTTGTGTTATAGCCCATGCCGCCAAACAAACCCACATTAAGCACCACAACCACCCGCATGGTTTCCGAGACCTTTCCGATCGCCCAAAGCCTGCATAACAGATTTCTGGAGGTCTGACATACATCCCAAGGTTCCGTGACCCTGAACCTCCGAAGACTCCAAAGTCAAGGTTCCGTTACCTTGATAACCGACGCGCAGGACCATTGCATACCTCACTCCCTTGTTCTCTCTCTTATATTGACCCCTTGTACTCCCGTTCTCCTTGTTTTATGACCGGCAAAGATAGTACAAGGATAGTCACATGTATATAGTCTTCCAGTCGACTGGACTATTCGCCAGTACGAATATCGACTTAGTTGTGTCGTAGTTTCCGATTAGTTTCCGGTAAGCTTCCTGACCCTCCGAAATTAGGGACAGATGATCGAGGAGGGTGCAACACATAAGTTGAAGCCAAGTCCCTGCGACCTCGAACCACTCGTACTACCCTATACCGGATAGCCCCCAGACTCCCGGCGTTCCGACTTCCATTTCCGATTCTGATTCCGATCCACTCCAAACCCTTTCCGCCTTCAGAATACGAACTTTCCCCTCGGAACCCTAATGGAAACCCCCGACCCCTTCTGGAAGCCTCCAGTCGAGCACCAGCACGCGGACTTAACACCTTGACCACATTCCTATTATTCTAATTTCATTGTTCTATCCCCAGTTACAGTCCTCCATTCTATTTTTGATCACTGTGGACAATAACCCCACATGCTCTGCATATCTTATTGTTCCTTATTTCTTATTCCATATCCCACCTCTTAACCTATATAAGTAGCACATGGATGTATATACTTGCTCATTCTGGGTATCAACTAGGCTTAGGCCCCTTTACTTTCCTCCTTCTGTTAAGTCCTCTACTTGGGCTGACATTTTTTGGCATCCCCCCAGGTTCATCTTCTGTCCCAAATTGGTGGCACACACAGAGAGTAGGGCACAATGCATGAGTATATTAAAGTCAAAGCCACTACTATCGGCCTGCAGGACTTGGCCACTCCCTGTCTGATCCCTCAGCATTACCAAAGCTTGACAGTAACCTCCCCTTGTGTGTTTTATTTGGTTAGATATACCCACTGATTCTTGATAGGTTTTTGACCAGGTGGCAAGTCTACTAGCTCCCATGTCCAATTGCCAGAGAGGCAGGCCATCTCTTCTTCCATGGCCTTTTGCCATAAGAGCGCTTCAGGGGTCTCTATCACATACTCATATGTATTTGGGTCTCCTGCTGGTGTAACTTTTCTAGTGGCCAAGAAGGCATCCCTGGTATTAGTTCAAACACCCAGAACTGATAGGCGTAAGCTCTGCTGTGGGTGGTCCCTATCAGGGTTTGCATTCAATGGGTCAACCCTTTGTATGCCTCAGTTGGGTTGCATTGACCTGTGAAGGCCAATATTCAGTTGTCCAGGTGGCAGATCTGGTGTAGATGGTAGAACTGCAGGAGATTGAGTTGTGGAGGGTGGTGCTATGAATGATGGTGGGATGGAGAGTGGTACTGCAAGCAGTGAAGGTATAGGAGATAGTTCATGAGATGGTTGTACAGGAGGTGGTATCACAAACAGCAGTGTGTGGGATGGAACCACAAATGGCAGCACATGAGGTGGTGGTGCAAGTGGTGTTGCATGAGGTGGTGCTGCAAGCAGTGGTGCATGGAGTGGTATTGCAAGGGGTGGTGTGCTAGGTAGCATTACAAGCAGTAGTGTTGGGGATCCCTTATACCCTATATACTGCAGAAAAAACCAATAAAAAAGCATTAAAATACTAAAGTACAAAAACATGACTGACTCCTTCTTGTACCACTAGTATTGTAATTAATTAGCTTTGGAACGCTAATTCAATTTGTCTCTTGTGTTCAAATATTCCTAATAGTATTTTCTTAACCTTCCTGGTGCTTCACAAAGCTCCCCAATACTCCCATTACATTTAATACTATTTATTTTGTTCACCACCGAAGGTTTGGCCCCATTTTCAAACTCCGCTGGCCAGTTCATCGGACTGCAGCAGGATTCAAGCCCAGAGCCAAGTTACCGGATTCTCTATAGAAACACACTAAATATTAGCCTGAGACACCCCTGTCTCATACAAATATTATAGTGAGACACTATATTGTCCCTGCATAGTCTCTGCCCTTAATTACATACCTAAATCTGGTCTAAATTGCCCTTTTTATTGCTAAATAAGGGAAATAGTTAGAAATAGATTCAGGAACTTCTACAAGCTTCCAGCACCTTCCATCACTTTCTGTAAAGTGCCACCAAGTTCTGGAAGGCTTTCCTTATTTACATAGATTAGTCAGGAGATAGCTAGCTTACTAATCAGCCTGTAAATTAATATAAAAGGAGGCCTTCTTGCCCCCTTTTGAAGCAATCAATTCATCTTATCTCCTTACACTTGCCAGTGTGACATTGTGACTTAGTACTCTTAGTCAGCTGTTGATAGTCCAGCTCCTAGGTTTACATAATAGTAATACTGTAAAAAAATGATTGTCCGGTATTATTGTTATCTCTCATATATTGATACCATTGATTGTCTGGTATTAGTATTAGATTTAGCATAAGTAGTTGATTGTCCTGTTAGTAAAACTGATTCTACAGAGTGAGATTGTTCTGTTGATTGTCCAGTTCAATTGCAACCCTACACCCGAGGGTTTCTAATCAGTTTCTGATTAAAGACTCTTTTGTCTCTTGAGATTACTTTACTGTAATTTCTGTCTCGGCCTTACCCTCATTTTAGAGTGCATTGACTGGGTAATCCATTCAGTCCACTTACTTCCTCTTTCCTCTAAGCTCATTCCCTTTCATTGGAATATCTCTGGACCCCTAAGTGTCCTGAACCTACAGACTTTGATAGTCTCATTCATTGCTGCTAACACACGCATCACCTTCTTGTCGTATTAGCTTGCTAGAGTTATTACACAGATTGTGACCAAGGTATAAATATTAAATTATTTCCAGAGTTGTACTGCAGCAGGGTTTGAAACTCTTCTTCATCTCACTTCACTTCACACAGTGCTTGACTGAAGTGTTATATCTTTAACACCAATGTCTTGTCTAGGTTCCAAAACAGATGGTGCACTGGATAGCATTGCAAGCAGTGGTGCATTGGATGGCATTGCAAGCGGTAGTGTGCAGGGTGGTGTTGCAAACAGAAGTGTGTGAGGCAGTGTTGCAAGTAGCAGTGCATGGGGTAGCATTGTTGAACGAGCATGACAAAGCTGAGTAACGAGCGCAGCACTCCCGGTTATGGATATAACC
>QLPI01018944.1:0-16954 GCA_003314275.1 Chroogomphus rutilus | reverse complement strand
AAGTAGGGCGCAACGCATGAGCACGTTGAAGCCATGCCACTACTTCTAGCCTGCAGGACTTGCCTTTACCCGTCCAACCCCTTCGGCTCTCCCGAGGCCTGTCAGTATGTACGGTGCTTGACACCACCCTAGCTTAATTAACCAACGATGTGAAGTGCGAAGACCAATTGGATTTTTTGGAGTGATTGAGAGGCTTGGAAGAATTACTGTGTTAAGTGTGTCTTGAAATGCTTTTGGAGTGACCTGCCCAGCAGTTTGGGAAGAAAGCCATTGCTATGCCAAACTCTGTAGCCGCTCATCAGAAAGAAGTAACCTTATATGAATACCACCATACTTTTCTTCAGGAAGCCGCTCAAATATTTGATAGTGCCGAGCAAGAACACGAATTTTTCGAGCAAAGTAAGTTCCAGCTCCTTCATGCCATTGTTGAGCAATTTGTTTACTTGCCTCTATTATTCCCAATCCTTTGATCCGTAATGTTGCAAAATTTCTGAGAACCAGTAGTTTATTGGTATTGGATAGGGTGAGCATCTGGTGCTTTTTTGTTAGGTCTTTCTTGATCTGATCTTACAAAAACTCCCATGAGTTAATCTCCAGTCCACCTGCAACAGCCTCATCAATATCATCTTCTAAATTAGCTTGTGTATATAGGCCCAATTCTGAATCCTGTTCATCGGCAGTGTCAGGCTCTGGGAATGCCGAGGATTGGCCAAGTCCTGTGGGCTAGAAGTAGTGGCATGGCTTCAAGGTGCTCGTGCATTGCGCCCTACTTCCCATGTGTGCCACCAATTTGGGACAGAGGGATACCCGGGAGAGTGCTGAGAGTGTCGGCCCAGGTAAAGGACTTGGGACAGGAGAAGGGAGGACAAGAAGGTGTAAACCTAGTTGATTTCCAGAACAAAGAACCATCTACATACATTGGCTACTTATATAGGCTAATAAGTGAGATGTGGAACAGAGTGGCACAAGGAATGGAGAACAATAAGGTATGAAGAATCATGTGGAGGTATTGTCCACAATGATCAAGAATAGAACAAAAGAATGTAGGCAAGAATAGAACAATGAATGTGATCGAGAACAAAAGAGTGAGTGAAAATAGAACAATGGCCAAATATAAAACAATAGGGCCATGACTGAATAATAGGCGAGTAGTAAATGTCCCAAAGGGGATCGGTTACAGGGAAGGAAGGGGAATGAATGTCAATGAGTAGAGGGGGTGAGATGAGGACAGTGAACCAAATGATGGCCGAATGTACTGGACCGAGACCATGTACTGGCGAGGGATGACTTGTCACTGGTGTGTGGGACTAAAGGCAAGGGTTGTTCGGTCGGTACTACCGAGTGAACCGGAGCTTAGTATTGGGGGCTTGACAGGCAGGTGGAATTGTGACCTCAACACTTTCTTGTTGGATTTGGGTGTTGGTAATGTCAGCATTGATGTCATGTTGCATCTCTTTGGGTAAATTTGTATCCAAATATAGTGGCCTCAACTCAGGCTTGGATAGCGCTTTGACAATTTCAATCGAAGGGGATTGTTGTTAGTGGCTAGATCCAGGCATAGATAAAAACCCAAATGCATCAAGGGATTTCTGATTTGCAGTTGCTTTCTTATATCAACATTGTGTGCGACTGGACTTGCTCATGACATCTGGGCCCTTCTTGTACTTTTTTGGTTGACCTGACAATTTATTGTAAATTTTTAATTTACAATCAGGGTTCAATGTGAACATACCATTGCCTTCTCACTGCTTTTTTTTCCTCAACTGAGGTGGTACCCAATGTTCATCCTTTAAGTCATCTCCCTGGTTGACAGCAAAATCAAAGAGCCTTTCTTGAAGATCATCCTTATCCCATTCTGAATCTGGATCCTCTTCTGAGTCCTCATATTCATAACTGTATGCTTCAGAGGCTCCTTCACTCTCAGTCTCCTCTCCCTCTAAACCAAAATTCATTCCACCCATGGCACGGTTGTAAAAAATGTTCACAGAAGTTGGCAATTCCCTGTCAGATTCATAATCTGTAGGTGTTGTTGGATGCTCTATATGTTCATCTGCTTCAATAACCTGATCCTTATTCTGATTTCGCAGTCCAGTAATGTTTCTTTTGCATTTTGGACGGCGGCCAGCGGGCATTATACAGCGTGTCAAGGCCGGGTAATGATTGTTCTGTATTTGTATTTATTTGTTTATGAATATGGTATATAGTTTTTTTTTATTGTTTTTAATTTTTTAATTTTTAATTTTAATTTTTTGTTTCACACTTTTACCAGAATCATACACTACTCAATCATAGCTATTGATTGCACATTTTTTCAATATTTTTCGGTTTTTTTTGGGGTGTGGCCAAAATTTTGACATGTCCAAAATAAAAATTATTTTAGAAAAAAAATGGCTCATTAGATTGACTTTATTTTGATGTTAGATACTTCATTTAATGGTCTACTATCGATTTCAACGAGCGGATTTCACCAGAAAATTGGGTCGAAATTTTTGGTTGAGTTTGCTTGTCCGGTACTGTAGAACTAATGTATATTCTCATAGCTACTTATTTCTTATATGCAAATGAATCGTACTATGATAGGAAAAGGCCTTCCCAATGCAGCAATGGCGTTCTCAATCCGGGTGCAGGGTTGTCATCCTATCTTTTGATTATTCCTCCACATCATAGACTACACCTCCTACTGAATTGTGCTGTGCTGCTAAATGTTCATTGTCAATGGTGAGTGCCCATGCTTGAATTTCTGTCCTGATCAGAAATCTCTCTAGTCTTGTCACCTTCTCCTCGATGGCTGCATGTATGCACTCTAGTATCGTCATGTGTCATTCTCTATCACGTAAGTCCATCCCTATATCTTCTGCAAACATCTCTTCTACTAATCCCAACCTTCCCTTTTGTATCTCACTCTCTGTTCCTGTCCCTATGTCCCTTTTGCTCCTCCTGCTCCATGGGCGCTTAACGTAAGTAACTCCATTGTTTGTCCATTTGAAATTGCAGTATTGCATGAGTTGTGTCAGTTATTTGTCTATGGTTCTTTACTAACTATCTATATATCCCATATCCTTTTTCTCTGTGTTCCTCAGCTGTTCTACCCACATATACCCGCTCCCAGTCTCTCCTTTTCCCTCTCTTCTTCTATCCTCCTCTCTCTCTCCCCACTCCTTCTGCCCCTCGTCACAACACATTCAATGTATTGTTCTCAGAATCTCAAGATTTGTCTGAGCTGAAATAACCATAACAAGTGCAGAGGCTTTATTCCAGCTGAGACCTTCCATTCTTCAAGTTTCATTGCCAAAATAACAGTGAGTAGCATTTGTGTCGTCACCTGCCTGATATCACTCCCTATGAATAATATTGGCAATCGCTTGGAATATTGAGGACAGTATAAAGAACAAAAATGAATTAAATTAAATTCAAACAAGGTTGAAGCGTCCCTATCATGCCCAAGGATGAGGCCACTCAATACCTTTCTCCAACTGATGATCACCCATTTTGTCACCTCCTCGTCTATCCCACAAAGCTAAAAAGTAGAGCTTATCACAATCCATTGGCACCAATATCCATGGGAGAATTCTGACAATTTTCGACCATGACATTCTTAAATATCGGTATCATGATATTAAAACTGATCCCAAGAGAAGCCAGCATCCAAGTATTATGTTGATGTCTGGTTGAGAAATGGCATGGCAGAGGACAATAGTGGGGGCATGCAAGTACAGCTTTTCAAATTTGAAGTTCAAGTGTCACCCAGATTCATATTGACCATTATATTGTATGAGGAAATTGGTGGGAGTCATGCTCTTTTTCCTGCCATTGAAGAACACATTCTCACGATGCTAGAGCTAGGCATAAGCAAGACAAGGTTATATATAAAAGATGATCTGTATATCAGGACAAGAAAACATCAATGTTCATATTGACATGGTCCTAATCATATGATATTGATGACCAACAAGCTGAGGTGGAGGAAGTGTTGAGGATAGCAAGCGATCCTCATGTAATATCTGTCTTTTTATCCTAACTCTGGTAGGGTAGATTAGTCATGACATTTGTACAAGTCTCTTGAGATATATGTGAGAGGTATAGTAATATATATGGATAGTGTGGGAGATATGGATTAGAAAGAAGGCTTCACTGAGAAACTTGCCCTATATCCTATGTGAAGTAGCTGTTAAATGTTGAATGTTGAAGGTTAAAGCAGGAACTGTATATGACAAGATTAAGAGCCTGGAGTGTTGAGTAAAGATTTATAGAGACTTTTCTGTCAATTTAGGCAGACCACAACAATAACTTGAATTTCCCTCATTTCAGACTGATAGATGAAGGCAAAGTATCATCCCAATTTGTTTTTACAATACATCTATATTAAAAAGTTATGGAGTTTCAAGGTGCTATTCCATCTCCACCTCATTAGCAACATAACCCTGAAATACAGATCAGTATGCAAGGTGCAATCTATTGTTTTATGTGTGCTTCCATGTTGATGCCTCACCTCAAGTACCTGGCACCAGCAAAATAGTGAGATCAATGACAATGTTACCAACTCACTCCTGCATCAACAGAAAAGCTGAAATCTCATGATCAATCATGATGTGTTGTATTGTGTTTTAATGTATGTCAATAACTAATGAAAATAGCAACCAATGATTGTCAGTTGCACATCATTGGAATATATTGGAATACATTGTACATAGATCAGAAATCTGCATATTCAAGTTCACCTTCTAAGTCACCCTCAGCTGAATATCATCCTCAACAGCTTCCTCCTCATCAACCTTGGCATCACTACCCATTCAGCTTTCAATCGGTAACTCAACATCTTCAGATTCTGCCTCTGAATCATTTTCTATATCATTTTTGGCATCCAGAACCTTGAATCGGCTCCAGCTGGTGGTACTGAGTCTTCTGGGTCAGACACAATCGCATCTGCTCTGTTGGATGCTGCATGGTTGCCCTTTTCCAACTCATCCAGTCATCATGGAATTTCTTGATTGCCTGCTGGATGGACTTATGGCTGATACCAACACCTTGAAAGTATATAAACATGTTGTGATCAATAAATCTAAGAGTGTAAACTGAGCTAAATCAATGTACAACTGCACATACTCACATATTTACATAAAACATATCCCAATCTTCATCCTTTTTACTAGGAAGATGACAAAGAGATCATTGTAGAAGAAGATTACTTGTATGACTGAGGGAGAAATATAGAATAAGATGAACCACTCAGAGAATGAGGCTTGGATTCAAAAAGCCAAAGGTGGTGTCATCCTGGTAATATACAAATATGTTTTAGGGTAGTTAATGTGCTATCCATCCATCACAGTAGTTATCATTCAGATCTTGTCCCAGCCAGCATACCCACAGAAAGTCCATCATTTGAGACTCTGCAGGACATGACTGGAGTCCTGTATAGATCACTTTGGCATGAAAATTCCCAATGATCCTTCCATACCAGTAAGGGTGAGGATCTCTCTGCACCTCATTCTCATAGTGGAGAATAATAAAATAGGAGTTGCCAGTACCAGAATTGAAAGTGTCTTGGTCTCTGCTAACATCATATGTTGTGTAATTGACTTGAAGCACCTTATAACTGTAAATTGCCTTGTTTTCTATGACAACATGGCCTTTTTCAGTTGCAGTAAATTCATGTTCATTTCTGTTATATTCCAGGCACAGGATGTGGTTCAAAAGATGATTTTTGAGCTTGCTAAGAAAGTTCTGCTTGTGTATCACTTATATGTACTAATCAAATGTTTCTTTTGAGGTCTTACCTTGCATGCAATATTGTTTTTGTGTTTCTGGAGCCAAGCTAAAAGATTAATCTTATCTTTCATCTCATGGGAAATGTAATGGTATATGTCAGGTGCTGTAGTAGGAAGGCTTTCTTCCTCTGAATTCTCTTCTTTAATCTTCTGAAGTTCCCATTCTCGGTGATTTTGATTTGCTATCCCTCAAGCAAAATTGCTTTTAAATGTTTGCTTGTAATATCTCTTCACTCTCCTATGTTTGGCTTCACCCTAAAAATACTGTCATCATCTTATGGAAAGAGTTCTATAGAATTCCTCACCATCTGAGTACAAAAGCTATCTGATGGTCCAAAGCATCAGATAGCATCCACATAGTGGCCAAGTGTGTGGAGTTTATAGGTTTCTATGTTAAATGCGACTCGGTTTGGCTTTCATGCTGCTTTTTCTGTTGTTTTACCTTTTGCAAGGTTTGCTGCTTGATGATGAGCTGTGGCAGCATCTTCAGATGTGTTAAATCTGCATGTCGGTGCTTAGCTAGAGGCTTCTGGAAGGGTTCCTGGGAGGTTCTGAATGGTTTCCGAAGGGGGGTTCATACTCCGGGGATGGAGGGACTAAAGGTCGCAGGTTTGGGATTGGAATCGGAATGGGGATGGAAAGATGGGAAGCGCCGGGGGTCTTGAACTGTTCATGGTATAGGGCGGTATGAGTGGTTCGAGGTCGCAGGGACTTGGCTTCAACTTATGTGTTGTGCCCTCCTCGATCGTCTGTCCCTAATTTCAGAAAGTTGGAAAGTTTACCGGAACTTAATCGGAAACTACGATGCAGAATTAAGTCAATATTTGTACTAGCGAATAGTCCAGTCGACTAGTGACTTATATACATGTATCTAGTCTTGTACTATCTTTTGCCAAGTAAAGACAAGGAAGGGAAGAGAGTACAAGGGGCAATATAAAACGAAGAACGAGGGGAGTGAGGTATGCGATGATCCTGCACATCATCTATCAAAGGAGCGGAACCTTGGCTTTGGAATCTTTGGAGGTTCGGAAACGTGGAACCTCGGAATAATGCATCAGAATATCGGAAATCAGTTATTCAGACTTTGAGCAATCAGAAAGGTTTCAGAAACGGTGCGGGTGGTTGTGGGGTTTAATGTGGGTTTGTTTGGTGGCATGGGCCATAACAAGATGGTAAATCAAATGTTGTAAATGTCAAACATGTCTTAAATCACATCCTGCTAACTTCTTCATGGCTGATGCATTTGCATAAAAGCACCATATTGTTCCAAATCCAAAGGATGTAATCAATTGATAGCTAATACCCATAAGTAGTGGGGAAATGATATGAAAGCCAAAACCATACCACTTATTTAACATTTGGATAGAGTCATTTCCTTGCACATACAGGATCCTCATCAAATATTTGAAAATTGACTTCCAAACACCCAATTCAAATTCATGAAGTACATCAGGCACAAACATTGAAAAGAAATCAAAGTTGTGTTTTGATAATCAATAAGAAAATTCATTATGAAAGATAGATTAGTAGCCATACTCATTTGAATTTTGGGGTTTCATGTACCTCAGTAGGAACTAAGGACTCAGCACCAAACAGAGCATCATGCCATTGACCGTTAAACAATCCACCATTCAAGTAGATGTGTTTTCATGCAGTTTTGATTTTAACCAGTAGATGTGATCATTGGTGTGCTTATGATGAGTAGGGAATAGCACAGGTTTGGCCAACCCACATGGGTCACCGGGTCGGGTGCCCTTGGGTGCAGGTGCGGGTCAAGCCCAGAGCACCCATGACCTGGCCCAACCTGGCATGTCAACCATGTATGCATGCATGCACACACGTACAACACCCAACTGGCCACTCGCTCCTGTCGTACGTGTGCGCATATGACACGCATGTGCATATGACACACGCACCACACACACATATGACATGCATGTGCCACACGCACATATGACACACATGCGCTGCACCGTATGACATGCATGCACCGACACCAATGAGCCGTACATGCACACGTACAATGTGTTCATGTCAGCATGTGCACGTACAGCATGTTCACGTACAGCATGTTTGCGCGTGCACATACAATGTGTGCATTCAAGTTGGCATGTACGTGTACAGTGCATTCGTGTCGGTGTGTTCGTGTTGGCTCGTTCATGTCAGTACGTTCATGTCGGCGTGTCTGTGTACTGCACATTTGTGTTAGCACATGTACATACAGTGTTTTCGTGTCGGCGCAAACGTGATGTACGACACGAATGTGCCACAGGCGTGCGGGTGCACCACGCACCCAACACCCGTCGACCTGTGGGAAAAAACCCATGGGTTGATGGGTTCGGGTTTCCCATGGGTCGGGTGTGGGTCATCCACATTTGACCCATGGGTGACCCGTGCCATTCCCTAATGATGAGTATATGTTTGAGCATTGCATTTGGAGGCAGACTTTCTTCTTCAATACAAGGCATGTCAGATATGGATACTTGCCTAATTTCTTAATGTAACAAAGCAAGACTGTATCAATCAACATTATATTTTATATAACATCAGAATGTTTAAATGCGGGGGCACTTTTCAGGATAGTCTACCAATGTAAAGATGTGGGGGAAGACTCAATGGTCTTTGCCATCAGCAAATTCAATGTCAAATCCATCTGTGTAAGCTTTTGTAACCTCATCATCAAGTACAATCTTCCAAACTTCATGTATAAGTTCTTGTCATAGTGGCTGGCTTTCCAAATGTTGCCAAGTCTTGAAATTTATCAGATAGCTAGTAATCAAGTCAGATCAGTCATAGAATTATGGATGATCACAATGGCACCTTTGAGATATTGTCAAGTGCATGTACCAAGCACCTGGTAACTTGGCAGTGCTGACCAAACAATCAGTCTAATTCCATGTGCAAGTGACCAATCCACACATATGTCACTTGGTATATCAGTCTCAGCTTGGCACATTCACCATCCACATTCCCTATTCCTATCTCTCATCCACTCTTCCCCACTCATTATCCATTAACCCCCACCCCATTTATTCCTTATTTCTCAGCCCGTTCTACTTCAGGACATTTTACCATTGTTTTATCTTCAGCCATGACCCTATTGTTTTATATTCAGTCACTCTCTATTATTCTATTCTTGTCCACATTTCTATTATCTTATTTTCATTGTTTTATTCTCATCCACATTCCTTTATTCTATTCTTGATCATTGTGGACAATACCTCCACATGCTCTCCATACCTTATTGTTCTCCATTCCTTATGCCACCCTGTTCCACATCTCACTTCTTAAACTATATAAGTAATGCATGTATGTAGATAGTTCCTCATTCTGAATATCAGCTAGGTTTACACCTTCTTGCCCTCCCTTCTCCTGTCTAAAGTCCTTTACTTGGGCCAACACTCTCAGCACTCTCCTAGGTATCTCTTCTGTCCCAAACAGTGGCATACATGGAAAGTAGGGCGCAATGCATGAGCACGTTGAAGCCAAGCCACTCTGACTGACCTGCAAGACTTGGCTGCCTCCTATCAACATTGTGAAGTCGGCACTATTGCAATAGCACTCGGCCCACACATCATCGGAATTACTGATCCCTGGCAGATATATGCAATGTGGTGTGCCACAGCCACTGTTGGCTTGCATCTCATGTATTTCATTAGGTTACCCAGATATAAGTATATTGGTGTCAGGCCTCAGTAATGCCAAAGATGCGGGCAGGGAATGGCCAAGTCCTGCAGGCTGGAAGTAGTGGCTTTGGCTTCAATGTACTTGTATGTTGTACCCTACTTTCTGTGTGTACCACCAATTTGAAACAGAAAGAATACTCGGAGAGTGCCAAAGGTGCCAGCCCAAGTAGAGGACTTTACAGGAGGAGGGGAAGGTAAAGGGGCCTAAGTGTCAGGCCTCATGTACTGACGAACTTTGGGACTGCTGAAAGGTCGGGCAGACAATGGCCAAGTCCTGCAGGCCAAGAGTAGTGGCATTGGCTTCAATGTACTTATGCGTTGCACCCTACTTGCCATGCATGCCACCGATTTACAACAGACAGATACTCAGGAGGATGCTGATGATGCCGGCCCGAATTGAGGACTTAACAGAGGGGAAGAAGGCAGAAGGCCCTAAGCCCAGTCAATACCCAGGATGAGGAGATATGTACATGCCCTACTTATATAGGTTTAAGGAGTGACATGTGGAATAGGGAATGTGAGACAACAAGGTATGCAGAGCATGTGGTTATTGTCCACAATGAGTAAAATTAGAATGAAGGAATGGAAATGGGGATAGAACAATAAAAGATAGAATAATAGTCATGTGGCCAAGGGTAGGACAATAGGAAGTGACCAATTATAAAACAATAGAGCTATGGCTGAGGATAATACAAGGACAGGAACTCCCAAGGTGAGGCGGATCAAAGGATGAGTAGGCGTGGTGGGATTAATGGATGGTGAGTAGCATAGTGTGTGTGAGGGGTGGGGACAAGGAGTGTGGATGGTGGATGTGCCGAGCCAAGACCGGCATACCAAGTGATATGCATGTGGCATGGACACTTGGATGTGGACATAGGATGACTACTCAGTCAGCACTGCTGAATTACCGGGTCTTAGTACATGTACTTGACACTAAGCCTAGTCAATACCCAGAATGAGGAAGTATGTACATGCATGTCCTATTTATATAGGTTAAGAAGCAACATGTGGAATAAGGAATGTGAGACAATAAGGTACGCAGAGCATGTGGGGGTATTGTCCACAATGAGTAAAATTTGAATGAAGGAATGTAAATGGGGATAGGACAATGGAAATAAAATAATAGGAATGTGGCCAAGGATAGGACAATAGGGAGTGCCTGACTATAATACAATAGGGTTGTGGCCGAGGATAAAACAAGGACAGGATGTCCCGAGGTGAGGTGGGTCGAGGAATAAGGAGTGGATGGGGTAGGATTAATGGATGGTGAATGGGGCAGAGTGGATGAGGGATAGGGACAAGGAATGTAGATGGTGGATGTGCCAAGCCGAGACCGGCATACCAAGTGACTTGCATGTGGCATGGGCACTTGTACATGGACGTAGTCTGGCTGTCCAGTTGGCACTGCCGAATTACTGGACACTTGGTACATGTACTTGACAATTGGCCACAGTGATGTGTTTCCAAAATTGGCAATCTGCATTGAATCTGACCAAAGCATTATGGCAACAATTATAGCCTCATGTCCTTGATTCCATATTCCTTCTGGGTTTATTCATACTCATCTATGAATACATTGGAATTGTAAAACTTGGAATAGATGCACTTGTAATGTTCTGCATCATCATTATCATGTTGCCAATAAAGCTTGAATGGTTGTAAATAGAACTCATCAGGGGATGTATCTTGAACAGTTGTGAAGATTACTTGAAGAAGGTGCCAGTAAATCAGAGACTCAACTGTGAAAATAGGAAACTGGGATATGGAGCTATGTTTGGTGTGCTCAAATAGTATAGGAAGGCTGATGTTGACTTTATACCATCCATTGGCTGCTTGAAATATCAAATTGGCTAAAGCATGGTCTTTGATCACATCTACATGTTGCAATTCCTGCTTTGCATGGAATTTTGATAAATCCACACCCTTGAAGTCTGATTTCAACAGAACCTCCTTGATGAGTTGGTCCAGTTCATCTAGGGTCTTGGCATTGGATCCAGTGTAGAACCAATTCATTAGGAGGTATGATGATGCATTATCAAAAGGTCGAAATTATGTTTTATTAAAAGTCATAATAATGTCCCACTTCCAAGCATTGGGCTCCAAAACTGCATCATATAAGATGGAAAGGGACTTGGTGATTCCTGACTACCATTTCTTCATTTTTCTAGGTGTGCTGAAGTTTGGTGAATCACAAAGTGACTCTAGGGTGACAGCCCAAGTGATTGAGGGGAGCTGAGCATACATAGTAGGAGTGAAATATACCAAATGAATCAGGGTCTGTATCTGTCAGGGGATAACCCATCCCTCTTTCTGAGCCAAGGACAAATAACTCAGCTAACAGGCCAGCAGAACCAGCCAAATTTGGCCTGATGGCTTAATGGTTCTGACATCCTCGAAACAAGAGGCACACCTATGAGAGAGAAGGGAAACGTACAGAACAAGGAGACTAGAGAACAATGGCCGAGGTGAAGGACAAGCCAAGGGGTAGGAAGGTGTGAGATACCTCTCCCTAAGGCCAAATGGACAACCAATGTCCTTGTTGCCAACTAAGCTGAGAACCTGAGAACTCAAAACAGGCACCTGGGACCAGGCCTGTGGGTGTCTGGGAGGACATACCTCCAGATCCAATGGAAGAGTAAGGTATGTGTGGGTACAGAATATATAGAGCATGGGACTCATGAGTTTTAGGTTTTCCTCTTAGGAATTCCCCCATTGCTAGGTGAAGCCCCCTTCCCTCATTTACATAGCTAGGTGACTAAACCAAGGAATCCCCCCATTGCTAGGCACTGCATGACAGCTCTCAGGTGCCACTGGGGTTGCCCTTACTGTGTCATAAAAAGGGGTTTCTGAGGCATCTGATGCAGGATCACCATCGATATCCATTCCTACAGTGTAAAAAGTGTTTATTCCTGGATCTATAATGCTACTTTCAGTGGCAGTGGTAAGTTCCTCTTGTTCTGAGTCAAGTGCCAGCTCAGCTATAAGGGGAATTTCATCTTGGAAATGTGCAGGCAACTGACACACATCTTTAGAGTGCTGGGGATGGCCATATGGGTATTTATTGGGCCCAATAGGTTCCAAGCAAGGCCCTATGGGCCTATGGTTATGAAACTTTATCTGATAATGTGTCAGAATCAAGGAATAATGTCAAATTTACTTACAGGATGGTCAATGTTCACTTATTCCAACAGAAGATTGATCATTAGCCTCATCTTGCAATAGGGAACTTTCCTGTAGCTTATAAATGGTATCAGTGGTTGTATCATGAAAAATTGGTTCTGTAAGATCCAAATTGCTAGGTCCCAGCATGTTGAGCATGTTCTATTGGAGTTCTTGATATTTGGTACAATGGGCATGGTGTCCTCCATATGCACAACAGTCACCGTGGAAGTCTTTCCTGCACCCTAGACATACTAAAGGCATGAGTGCATGATTATACACTGGGGGTATGCTCACCTGGTATTGTTGGCTGCTGACAGGCCTGTTAAAGAGAAGTTATTTTTACAAAGTTCATGATTATGATTGCTTGATCACATGTACATGTTCCATTCTGGAATACATTCCCATCTGATTCCATCCTGCTTCTTCATCTCCACCATGTCATGTGCCTCTAGTGAATCAGAATCTTCTCACTCTTTGTCCACTGCTATAGCAACATCATCAGTCACCACCAAGTCTAAGAAAAGCCAGGGGAAGAAAAAGTCCAAGTCTGAAGAGCTGAAGTCAAAGTAAGATAAATATATGCATCAAATGTCTATTTAAGTAATGGCATATGGCAAGATTGATGAGAACAATTACCAAATTAAGCCTTTTGTGGTAGTAGCTCAATGTATCCCACTCACAATTAAGATCATATCATGCATAGAGATAAAGGGACCTTTATCTCTATGCATGATATACTCCTGGTGTTAAATCTGCATATCAGATGCTTAGCTAGATACTTCTGGAAGGGTTTCCGGAGGTTCTGAGTGGTTTCCAAGAGGGGGTTCGTACTCCGGAGGCAGAGGGACTAGAGGTCGTGGGTTCACAGATAGAAATGGAAAAGGCAGAAAGATGGGAAGTACCGGGAGCTTAGGACTGTTTGCAGTATTAGGTCATATGACTAGTCATTTGAGTGGTTTGAGGTCACAGGGACTTAGCTTCAACTTATGTGTTGCACCCTCCTCGATCGTCTGTCTCTAATTTCAGAAAAGTCGGAAAATTTACTGGAACTGAATTGGAAACTATGATGCAGAATTACAGTAAGTCGATATTTGTATTAGCGAATAGTCCAGTCGACTGGTGTCTTATATACATGTATCTAATCCTTGTACTAACTTTTGCCGAGTAAAGACAAGGGGAGGAGAGAGTACAAGGGGCTAATAGAGAATGAAGAACAAGGGAGTGAGGTATGCGATGATCCTGTACGTCATTTATCAAAAGAGCAGAACCTAGGTCTCGGAATCTCAGAGGCTCAGGATTACGGAACTTTGGGTTGATACAACAGAATTTGCAGAAAGCAATTGTTCAGGTGTTAAATCCGCATGTCAGCGCTTAGCTAGAGGCTTCCGGGAGGGTTTCTGGAAGGTTCCGAATGATTTCCAAAAGGGGGGTTTGTACTCTGGGGATGGAGGGACTAAGGGTCGCGGACTCGGATTGGAATCAGAATGGGGACGGAAAGTTGGGAAGTGCCAGGGGTCTTAGGACTGTTCACAGTATAGGGTGGTACGAGTGGTTTGAGGTCGCAGGGACTTGGCTTCAACTTATGTGTTGCGCTGACAGTAAAGCGACCGATCTCAACCATATTCCAAATTAGACTCCAACGGCGCTCATCCCATATCACCTTCACTGTCACCACATCACACAGCTAACCATTCTATTCAGTACTCTGATCTTCAGACTCTCAATTTGTCATCATGTCTTCTTCAGAGCTCATTCCCATGCAACGCTACAACACCCAGGACACACGCATCCAGGCAGAACCATTAACATATCATTATCTTTGTGTACCCCCACCAGCACATTTCTCACTCAGAAGACGATCCCATCCAATCTACACTCAGTCATATGCGATAGGAGATGCAGTCTATTTCCCAGAAAGCCAAGAACCATACATATTTCTTGGAATGATGTCTAGACCAGCATATCGTGATAGGAGTAGAGTGGAATACAAGGTAGAGTTCAAGGCACCATCCCATCCTGATTACCCTGCCCCCTTCATTCGACTTTGTTAAATCCGTGTGTCGGCACTTAGCTAGAGGCTTTCGGAAGGGTTTCTGGAGGTTCTGAATGATTTCCAAAGGGGGGTCATACTCCGGAGGTGGGGGGACTAAAGGTTGGGTTCACGATTGGGATCAGAATGGGGATGGAAAGATGGGAAGCACCGGGGGGTCTGGGACTGTTCATGGTATAGGGTGTTTCGAGTGGTTCGAGGTCACAGGGACTTGGCTTCAACTTATGTATTGTGCCCTCCTCGATCGTCTGTCCCTAATTTCAGAAAGTCGGAAAGTTTACCGGAACTGAATCAGAAACTATGACGCAGAATTAAGTCAATATTTGTACTGGCGAATAGTCCAGTCAACTGGTGACTTATATACATGTATCTAGTCTTGTACTATCTTTTGCCAAGTAAAGACAAGGGGGGGAAGAGAGTACAAGGGGCAATATAGAACAAAAAACAAGGGAGTGAGGTATGCGATGATCCTGCGCATCGTTTATCAAAGGAGTGGAACCTTGGCTTCGGAATCTTCGGAGGTTTGGAAACGCGGAACCTCAGATTGATGCATTGGGATTTGGAAAGCGGTTATTTCAGGCTTTGAGTGATTGGAAAGGTCCTGGAAATGGTGCGGGTGGTTGTGGGGTTTAATGTGAGTTTATTGGCGGCATGGGCCATAACAGACTTACTCTTAAACACAAGATGAGAGTACACAACTGTATACCCATTAGTCCTCCTACTCCCAGACCCCTATCCTTGGATTGGATACTGGAGAAATTGCAGAAGATATGTTGCCTGTGACCTGGAAATACTCTGAGATGACTCAGTCCCCTGACTCATCCTAAGGCCCCTCAGGAGTAGTGGACAAGGTTGTTAGATGTTTATTGGTGGACTTCCTTATTGTTTCTTTTATATGTTTCCCCTTTTCTTGGCTTGACTCAGACCTGTTTCCTATTCTGTTAGTCTTTTCTCGTTGTTACTTATCATCCTTACCTTTTTGGTTAGTCTTCCCCTATCATAGCCCCTAGCCCCTATTTGTGCAGCCTCGATGCTGTACCATTTCTCCAGAGTTTCTCTATAGTTTCCTCTTTTGTATACTTTGTTCTCGTGCTTTGTCATTCAACTGACATAGCCAACCTCTCGCATCATTTTGTATCATTGCTTGGTTTTTGTATATAAAGGCCTCTGGCTCACCTCTATAATAACAAGTTCACAAGTTAAAGCCCCAAGTCAAGTCTCCAAGTCCAAGTCAAGACTAGTCTAGAAACATCTAGACTATTGTATTCAAGTCCAAAGCCAAAGTCCAAGTCTTAGTCAGTGTGACACATTCGCATCTCAGGTCATGTATAGTCATATATCACATTACATTTTATTTTATATCCTCAGTTATATGCTGTATTGTGGCCTCATATGTCACAGAGCTTAATCCAGCTGTGCCAAATGACTGTGCTATATCCTGCCATAGAAAAGGACCGGTGCATGCAGGCTTTTAGGTATTAATTACCTAGAGCAACTCTACAATGCATGGTTGGCATTCCCGATGCCTGACACATCAGCATACAAGGACTTTGGTTAATATGGCTGAGTGAACTGAGATTGGTTGAATCATACATTGAGTAGCATCTAGAATCTTGGCTCATGTACCAGGAGCTTGGCCCACTGGCATCAGGGTCTACATACCTCTAGGTAGGGAATGCCACAGATCACCCATGGGTCAAATATGAGTGACCCACACCCTACCCATGGGTTGATGGGTGTTGAGTGCATGCTGCACCTGCATGTATGTGGCACATGCATGTACAGCTCATTCGTATTGTATGTGTGTGCATGCAGCACATGCATGTGATGCATGTGTGTCATACGCACATGCATAACACCGCAGGTTAGGCTGGGTTGTGTTGAGTGCAGTAGAGTAGAGAAGTGGGTGAAAAAAGAGAGAGAGAAACTCAGACACAGACACAGACACTAACACAGATAGAGGATGTGGTTGCTAAGCCAAGCCTCATAGTTATATGAAGGTGCCTACACAACCAAAGTGTCCACCACATTACATAAACTAACAGGTTGCAGGTGCTCTCAGCTTGACCTGCACCTGCACCCAAGGACACCCAACCCAGTGACCCATGTGGGTTGGCCTAACCAGTGCCATTCCCTACCTCTAGGCACAATTGAGGGGTAAGGTATGTTGAGGAGGTTGGATACAGGCAGGGGGTAATAGGTTGTAGACTCACTAGCAAGGGACCCTAAGTTTTCCTCTTAGGATTTCCCCCTTGCTAGGTGAGGCTCCCTTTATTATTGTATAGAGTATG
>QLPI01018937.1:0-14422 GCA_003314275.1 Chroogomphus rutilus | reverse complement strand
TTATGAGGAGGAAGTTTGTCAAAGGATTCTTTTGAAAAGACATCCTTGAATTCCTGATAAGGCTTGGGGATGAGTTCTTCGAATGATTTGATGGGTGTTAGCTCAGATGCCTTTTGGGAAAGCTGTTGTGACATGGTTGAGCCTGCTCCAATTTCCTTGTGGTTGTCTTCAACAAAGACCACAAAGAGTCTGTCCCCATCCTCCAGTGAATATAATGGTTCTTCCACTACAGCAGTGCCTTGTCCAGGAGGAGGGGTAGCGCTCTTTTTGATGTCTGCTACCGTCTCAGAAATGGGTCTCCTGCTGGATAAATTGGTACCACATGACTCAGGGCATCATGTCATCTTCACTTCACCAGTGCTCTAGTCAATCTCTGGGTTATGTTCAGTGAGCCAAGTATGCCCTAGGATGATCGCCAGGTGGCCCAGGCTGGTGATAGAGAAGGTAGCCCGCTCTGAGTGATCTCCAAATATGCAGATAAGGTCGACCTCCTCCTTGATCGAACCTGCTTCATTTGGAGTGCCATCAATGTTATAGACTGGTATAGCACGAGAGAGGCGATGGGTTTTAAGCCTCTCAGCTTGGACAAATTCAATGTCAATGAACATTCCAGTGGCACCACTGTCAAGAAGTGCATCAATTGCCAGGGGGTGTCCAGTGTCAACTGATTGGACTTTCAAAGGGACTCTTGTACATCACCGGGTGTCAGTGGAGCATACATAGATATGAGGAGGGCACTGTTCTTTGGAGGTTAGAATGATGGGTTTTGTTTCAGGCATGGCTGGTTGGATTTCAGTCTGATCTGGGGCTGGTAAAGGAGATAGCATGTCTCTTGTAATCCCTAGTGTACATGCTTCAAGAACTGAACACCAATTTGTCGAGCGGGGCATGTCTTTCACCGCTGACTTGCCTAAAAACCCTGTTCCCCTCCTTCCTCCTGAGTCTGGACCTTTGCCTTCTGTGCCATCTCCTGAGCATCCAGTGCAGCAGCTACTGATTCAGAAACCATACTTGCAAGTGTTGCTTCAGAAATATTGGTGTGGACACGTTCCTTGCGGGGTTCTGGACATGCTGGAGAGATGTGTCCTCGCTTGCCACAGTTATAACAGGTCCGTGTCTCAGTGCGACGACGATTGGAGTCTATGTCCATGGGGGTTGCAGAGTTAGGTACAGGAGTAACTGGAGTGCTGTGGGTATGGGTTGGAATGATGCAATGGGAGCTCTGAGGTGCTTGGGCTCACTTAACCTCTACAAAGCGACGGTGATTGCGATCGATTTGACAAGCTGCATCCTTCCAAGCCTTGAGGTTAGATGGGAGGAAGGGTTGAGCATGGATCTTGTCTAGAATCATTGTTGGGAGCCCTCTTGCATAAGCATCTTCGAGTGCCTCATCATTGAAACCTGTCCTTCCTGCCAGTATCTCAAATTGTGCGGTATAATCATCTGCTGACATGTTAGATGTCATCTTGAGGTTGTGCAGTTTGGTACGGGCCGTTCTGGCATGGTCTGGGTCACCAAAGGCCTCTTCAACCTGCTTAACAAAATCATTGAAGGTAGTGATCGAAGAAGTCCCATCGATGATTGCTTGGGTCTTATTATGTGCCCAGATCGCTGCAGAGCCCTCTGACATAAAAGAGAGAGCATACAACATCTTTGTCTTTTCATCAGGAAATGACCCTGACTGAAGAGTGATGGAGAGTTTCACTGCACGAATGAATCCTTCTGTATCTGCTCTATCTCCATTGAACCTCTCTGGATCAGCTGCCTTGATGGTGTGATGAGAAGAGGAGGATGTGTAAGAAGGAGGGTGAACCGCTATGTGTTATGTTGCAGCAACTGCAGCAGCTGATGGAGCATTGGCTAGATTGTTTTGAATGCCACCCAGCTGGCCTTGGAGCACCTGATTCTGGTGCTGTAGGTGCCTCAGTTGTTCCGCTTGGGTGGCAAGCAGGGTTCTGAGAAACTGTTCACCCAGGGATTCCCAGTATGCCTCAGGTAATTGGTCTGACATGATATAGAGGTGGAATGTGATAAGGAAGATGTGTGGGGTTGTCCTTGGTTAGCTTGATCTTCTGTTAGAGCGATGCTATTGACAAGGTCACAACGACAAGATAATCCTATATTTATGAGCTGAAAGGGGATATTCCACCTGGTGTAGCGGTAATCCTCAGTTTATACAAGGTCTACTACCAAGAAATACATGTAAAGCTCACCTGGTGTAGCGGTAATCCTCAGAGATCAAGCTGAGGAATCACTGTCACACCAGTCATAACCCTATGCCCTACTCCGGCGCTTATTACATAACCAAGAACGCAAAATGGAGATCATGTAAATGGGGAAAGATTGACCAAACCCTGACAGACTAGAGGTCGCAGTTCATGGTCGGAAATTGGAAAGGGGCAGAAAGACAGGAAGCACTGGGGGGTCTAGGACTGTTCATGGTATTAGGTGGTTCAAGTGGTTCGAGGTCGCAGGGACTTGGCTTCAACTTATGTGTTGTGCCCTCTTTGATCATCTGTCCCTAATTTCAGAAAGTCGGAAAGTTTACTGAAACTGAATCAGAAACTACGATGCAGAATCAAGTCAATATTTGTACTGGGAAATAGTCCAGTTGACTGGTGTCTTATATACATGTATCTAGTCTTTGTACTAACTTTTGCTGAGTAAAGACAAGGGGGGGAAGAGAGTACAAGGGGCAATACAGAACGAAAGAACAAGGGAGTAAGGTACACAATGATCCTGCACATCATTTATCAAAGGAGCGGAACCTTGGCTTCGGAATCTTCGGAGGTTCAGGAACACAGAACCTCGGGTTGATACAACAGAATTTGGAAAGCAGTTGTTCAGGCTTTGAGTGGTCAGAAAAGGTCCTGGAAACAGTGCGGGTGGTTGTGGGGATTAATGTGGGTTTATTGGTGGCATGGGCCATAACACCTGACCTATACCCATGCTACCCCTATCTGTTACCCATGTGGGTTTCCAATACCCATGCCAATCACTACTAACTCAGGAAATAAGTCAGCCAACACCAGCCAACCCACAAGCCCATCTGGTGGTAGCAAGACTACTATGGATCTGATGTCCAAACTTAGTAAGGATGGAAAACTTACCCTGTAGGAACAACAGTGTTGTTTTGAACAAAACCTCTGCCTCTTCTGTAGAAGGCCAGGCCACACAGCCAAGGAATGCCCAAAATCTGCTGCCATGGTCACCAAAGGGCACACAGCCTCTATAGCAGAAGAAGATGAGGAAGATTCCAAAGCAACAAACACAGCCCTCCCACTCTAGTGCCAATTGGTTACATTGGAAACCAACGGCATAACTACAGAGCAAAACAACACATCCACTCCCTCAAATCCCAAACATACCAGAACTCTGTCAAACCCCTGACTTCACAATCATGATTCTGATGTCTCCTTACACCTGTAAACAATTGTCCCGTTTCATAGAAACAACTCCAACCCTCTGAAAATGCGTCAGATTCTAGTTGCTCAGCCATCCTTGGACACCATTTGCTCACCTGCTATGATCCATTGATCAACAGGGCATTGAGTAATACTTCATTCAGATTTTCTGTCCCCAACTGATTCTTGGTACCACCAGGCCTGCAGTTTCCACTCTGTGCTCAATCTGACCCTCCAAAAATTATGCTCAGCAAACCCTGACCAATGTGGACCCCCTATCATTTCATAGATAAATGGTACCAAAACTCTGTAGATTTTTTCCTTCCAGACTAGAATCTGTTAATAATCTTGTTAAATACCTATCACTGAACCATTGACATGGATTAAACTGTGGATTTTTTGAGAATTGCAGGGCATCCTCCAAACCTCTGAAAAAGGCCTCACCACCATCTGGGTGATGAACCTGTGACCCTTCACTGCCACAACCACCTCAATTACAGCCTAGTTAGATGATGGGACATCTATCCTAAAGAGAGGGAAAGCAACTGACAACCACACCAGCATCGACCCAGACAGAGACAATTAGAAACAAAAAGATACTCAATCCAACTTTGGATACTCTAGACACCCCCTTGGAAAGAACTTGCCAAACACCAACTAGGATCTTACATGCCACTTATGACTCTGGAATGAGACACCCTTCAACATTATAGGCTGAGCGATGTGCAACACTTTACATTTTCTATATACCAGGCCACAATGGATCCTTTAAGTCTGGATCAGGTTCAGCAGGATTATGTTCCTCGAATAAACCCATCTTTAGCCTTGGTATCAGAGCCTCCTCTTCAGACTTTTCCACCTCCTTGCCTTTTCCCTCCCTACTTAGCTCTGGTACAGGGTCCACCACCCCAGCAGACCTTCCCACTCTGGGTGTCCTATCCTCCCCTTCTGACTCATACATCCAGGTCATCTAACCCCCTCTCCCTAAGGACTCTGGAACCTTCCATGACCCTGAGACCTCAAATCCCTATACCTCTGATCATCTGTCAGGATAGCATTCCACATTTTGGAGGCATCTGACCCCCACTTCACCTTATCTCCAAGGTCGTCAAGACAGTCAACAATTTGAGTATGCCGAGTCTCCAGCCAAACCAGACAATCCTGGATCTGCTCCAAGATGGCCACCATCTCCATACTGCCAACCTTCAGGGGTGATGGAATCACCACCTCAAGCTTCTTCTTCGAAGAAGGCACTTCAGGCACATCTGCCTCCTCTCAAGGCCACTTCTTCCGAGATACTCCCCCGATAACTGACACCCTGTCAATCTCACACCTCATCCTACTATTCTGATAAGGTATGCAAGTTTTGACCCATGTGGTCCACTTGCAATTTCTCCCCTGCTTGTGGCAATAATCGCAAGACTTTTTCCCCAACAACAAGGGGACCTCCAGAGTGGTAACCTAATAATACAAATCAGGCTATTGTTAGGTCAGTGTCAAGTACACATACCAAGTATTGGGCAACTTGGCAGTGCCGACCAAATGATCAGTCTAATTCCATGCGCAAGTGACCAAGCCACATACAAGTCACTTGGTACATTGGTTTTGGCTTAGCATATTTATCATCCACATTCCCCATTCCTATCTATCATCCACTCTTCTGTCAAGTGCATGTACCGAGCACCCAGTAACTTGGCAGTGCCAACTGACCAATCAGTCTAATTCCACGTCCAAGTGACCAAACCACATACAAGTCACTTGGTAAGTTGGTCTCAGCTTGGCACATTCACCATCTACATTCCCCATTCCTATCCCTCATCCACTCTTCCCCTATCATCATCAATTAATCCCCACTCCGTTCATTCTTTATTTCTTGCCCCATCTTATCTCGGGACATTTCTTTATTGTTTTATCCTCAGCCATGACCCTATTGTGTTATATTTGGTCATTTTCCATTATTCTATTCTTGGCCACATTTCTATTATCTTATTTTCATTGTCTTATTCTCATCCACATTCCTTATTCTATTCTTGATCATTGTGGACAATACCTCCACATGCTCTGCATACCTTATTGTTCTCCATTCCTTATTCCACATCTCACTTCTTAACCTATATAAGTAGTGAATGTATGTAGATAGTTCTTCACTCTGAATATCAACTTGGTTTAGATTGTTATTTTATGCTACAGAACTAGCATCTATTTATAGTAATTCTAAGCTGATTATGCAACCTTCTGTCAAGGCAATTCCTTTCTGAAGTTAATGGTGACAGGATCAAGAGCCAGAGGTATGGAGTGATATAAAGAAAAATTCTGCAATTTAAGCAGGAAATAAAGGAAAATAAATGATTTTCAACTTCTAGGGCAATAGAAGATAGCAAAAGTGATTACATTCTGTTTCTACAATGCATATACTATGTATATACAGTGACTCACAAAACTGGTCCAATGTTTGGCACTTTTCACTTGCTCTGAATTTTATGAACCAAATAAAAATCTATAAAATCTGAGAATATTCTCACAGATATGGAAACTTAGAATTACATGAGAAAATGAGTGTTAAATCTACATGTTAAGGCACTTAGAATAAATGATACCAAAGGGATTCCATAGGTTTCTGAAGGATTCCACAGGGGGATGGAGGTTCCTAGGACATAGGAGGTCAAGGGTTGTAAGGTCGAGGACAAGAAACAGAAGGGATGGAAGGCAGACGATGAAGCACTGGGAGTTAGGCTTGTGGTCAGTTCATAGTGTTAGACTTGTATGATTAGTCATGTGGGTGTTCGAGGTCAGAGGGACTTGGCTTCAACTTATGTGTTGCACCCTCCTTGATCATCTATCCCTAATTTTGGAAAGTTGGGAATGCATGAAAAACTAAGTCAGAATTAGGCTGGAACTTAAGTCAGAAACTTGGCTGCAAATTAATTCGATATTTTTACTGGTGAATAGTCCAGTTGACTGGGGGTTATATATATGTAAACTACCCTTGTATTTTCTACTGTCCAGTCTAAAGACAAGGGGAGGAAGGAAATACAATGGGTCAATAGAAAACAGAGAATAAGGGAGCAAGGTATGCAGTAATCCTTCAAGACACCTGCTGTGGAAGCAAATTCATAGTTGCAGAATCATGGATTTTGGGAATTGTGGAATTATAGGTTTATGAAAGGAATTGCAGAAAAGGTGGTTGAGAGATCATTCTTGATGATTGTAGCCAGAAAATCCCCCAGAAGGGTGCAGGTGGTTGTGTGAACTATAATAGGTTCATTTGAGGGAGACAGGCTATAACAATGAGAAATACATGACATCATGGAGGAAATAATTTTACACAGAGGATTAGAAGAGAAAAATACATTGCAATACAATAAAACACATACATATCAACTATGAGCTGTAAAATCAAATACTTTTGTTACAGAAAATATCTTGCCATGTTTGAGCTGGTCCTACAATGTTATGATGAATAGGCACTTTGCTTCATCCTAATGGGGATAAGAGTGACTGTCTGGTCTTGAGGTGGTTGGGGTGAATAGAGATTCAAATTGGAGGTAGATGGAATGGTCATATAAGTGTCTTGTAGAATAGAAGTTGGTAGGGGAAGTGGTAATGGATGGGGAATATATTTGACATAAGCACTGGCAGCAATACATCTTTGACAACTTGTAACTAATTTCTACACATTTGTGAATGTTCATTGGCATCTTATATTAGTAGATAGAGTATTACAATATCTAATAGCCAGTACTAGATAGCATAATACTCCATCTTCATTTGTAGGCCCATTGGAATGTGTGACTGCTTGTGATGTCACATGAGGCCATCGATGTATAGACAGAGAAAAGTTGTAATAGAAGTCAAATTAATGATTGGAAAAATGTGGAAAAATCCCAGAAAAATCTTAATGATGCATCTTGAATATTGTATTGAAACAGATAGTTGTATAGGCTTGACATCATTAAGATTGGCACAAAATAGTGATAATGTATGTATATTGCACATGAATGCACACTTGGCTACACAGATCCATCGGATAAAATCACAGAAAAATCATGATAATATACCATGACTGTAGCTTGAACATGTTCACTCATAAACTTGTCATAAAGGTTATAAGTTTCGTAAAAATTGTTAAAAATATGTATTTTTCTGCTCAATGGTTCACAACAAATGGAAGTGTTTGGAAGGAATTGGAAGGCCTTGGAAGCTTGCAAGGTCACTGTGTCACTATTGTAGTCACTTAACAATAAAAGAAATATAATATTCCCATGACTGATACTCTCATGACTGGTCATATCACGAAATATTAATATTATGCAAGTCATGCTTCTGGACTGACTCTTTATGTAATTATCATTATATAAGCCCAGGAATTTGTTGTACATTGTAGACTGAGAACTTGAGCCAGGAGTTTGGATCCACTTTTGTAGATTTAGGTAATTACATAGGTTAGAAACTAACTCAGAAAACTAAGATGCAAATTAAGTTGATATTCAAACTAGCAAACAGTCTAGTCCACTGGAGGTTTATATACATGTAGACTACCTTGTATTTTCTACTGTCCAGTCAAAAGACAAGGAGGAGGGAAAATACAAGGGGTGAATAGAAAATGAAAGAACAAGAGGAGCAAGGTATACAGGAACCCTTGAGGTGCCCACTGCAGAAGGTGGGTTTGTAGGATTATAGGATCATAGAACTCCAGGATTCAGAACTGTAGGTCATGGCATGGAATCATAGATGGGTGGACAGGGGATCATCTTCTCAATAACACAACTGGAAAGCCATCAGAAATGGTAGGAGCAGTTGCACAACTGAGTTAGATCAAATCAGGAGGCATGGACCATGACAATTTGGTCTTAGGAAGAGATATCTTATATCTTCCCATCCCTCAGCTTGTCTGTCACTTCAGCCCTCAATATCTGATCTCTCCATTCCACACCTCATCTCTCTTTCCCATAGGTGTCTCTCTTATCACCTGGGAGCCTCTAGGATGTCAGAAAAGCTAAGCTGTCATGCCAAGACTTGGGTTGGGTTTCTCAGCTCAGAAGGAGGGACAGGTCTGAGGAAAACACATGGATGGCAGAGGAGGATTGTCAAGTATACGTACCAAGTGTCCGGTAACTCGGCAGTGCTGACCAAACAGCCAGACTACATCCACATACAAGTGTCCACGCCGCATGCAAGTCACTTGGTACACCGGTCTTGGCTCAGCACATCTACTACCCACATTCCTTGTCCCTATCCCTCATCCACTCTGCCTCGGTTACCATCCATTCACCCTACCCCATCTGCTTCTTACTCCTCAACCCACCTTACCTCAGGACATCTACCCATTTTTTTATCCTCAGTCATAACCCATTGTTTTATAGTTGGGCACTCCCTATTGTCTCATCCTTGGCCACGTTCCTATTATTCTATTTTTTATTGTTCTATCATGCCATTTACATTCCTCCATTCTATTTTTGTTCATTGTGGATAATACCTCCACATGCTCTGTATACCTTATTGTCCCTCATTCCTTATTCCACATGTCGCTTCTTAACCTATATAAGTAGGACATGCATGTACATACTTCCTCATTCTGGGTATCAACTAGGCTTAGGCCCACTACCTTCCCTTTCCCCTGTAAAGTCCTCTACTTGCGCCAGCAACTTTGGCACCCCTGAGTATCCCTTCTACTCCAAATTAGTGACATGCATGGAAAGTAGGGTACAACTGTAAAAGGCAACAAATTCCCACAGTAATGTGTTCTTCCAACTGGGCCAAAAGGCCACTATGCCAGGTTATCTGGCATTAGTCTGTAGGCACTATTTAAACAGCAACTTGTTACATGTATTCACCAACCATTGCAATGGTATGTAACAACAACATACAAGTACATTGAAACCAAAGCCACTACTTTTAGCCTGCAGGACTTGGCTGCTCCCCACCCACATCTTCAGCATTACCGACGCTTGACAAGGATATGGCAATGCCACTCAAAATACAGGAGTTCTATAGGATATACCTAGGATCACCTTAGAGGATTTGTTCACTAGCCTTTGATTTGGTCATATCCTATACTTCAAGGATGTAGCACTCTAGAAGGAGGGGTGATGTCAGAGGATGACCTGTTTCTAAACCCAAACCAAACAGCTCTACAGAATGTATGTACACTGTTTTGGAACCATTGATGATTTAACCCGAGAAGCATGACAAAACTTTGGTGTGATAAAATCCTAATCAAGTTCTCCGACAAGACGATAGCAAGTGAATGCCAGTCCGGGTAGTTGTCCAAAAAGAATTGTTTAGAGGGGGCCTTGGCAGGTACCTTGTCAATTACGTGTAGGAATAATAGTTTATGTACGTGAACTATTATTCTACCCTTGCCTAGGATTATTTCCACGGATGTTCTATAAATCTGATTTAGTTCTTTTACTATGTTTTTGCATACCTTTGTGTTTTTAACCAAGAAACCTTCCACTTTGGTAGAAGGGTTTGAGATTTACTCTTCGGAATAAACCTCTGTCAACAAGTCTTCAGACTTGTTGATTTGGCACTGGTCTTTGGACCAACGTACCTAAGAGTGCTTGCTGCACAAGATAATCCGATGGACTATGGGTGAAAGTAAGATTGATTGATTAATGCTACAGAACTAGTCTCTATATATACAAATTCTATGCTGATTATGTAACTCCCCGATAAGGCAAGACTTTCCTGAAATTAGTGGAAGGGTGTGGAAAGGAATGGAAAGTCCTAGAAGCCTGTGGTAGTTACAAGTCACCCTATGAGTCACTATACGAGTCACTAATGAGTCATATTCCCACAACTGGTAGTCTCGTGACTGGTCAAGTCACGAAATATTAATAGTAAGGTAGAAGACAAACGGTTTCCGCTAAGGTCACGTGACTCAAGTGTCACACTCACCATTTCGCACAAGGATCTGGCAGCATTGACAAAAAAATTATTCTGAAACCACAGATCAATAGCATAGAACTATATGTACATATTGTTGGTTTTAATTTTTGAAAAAAATCACTATTGCAAGTGTAGTATATCCAAACTTTCAAACGTCTTCTCAAAATTCATAAACACATTTTTTAAGTAGTCTGACACTGTCAAATTTTTTTTGGTCACAAAATTTTTGCGCTGATGTAATCACCTATATAAGGAAATATTCCATATATAGAAAGACATTCCCACAGGTAAGGATATTATCGTTGCAGCCAGCCATTTCCGCTAAGGTCACGTGACTCAACTGTCACATCCACCATTTTGCACAAGGATCTGGCATCATGCCAGATACTATTTTAGCTAAGTCAGACAAGCCTGATGTTATATATAATGTATCTCAATTATTATTTCCAAAAAAAATTGCCATCCTCTGTAGCAGAATACAATTTTTTTTTCAATGACAAAAATTTTTGTGTTTGTGACTGTGACTGTCACATCATGTGACCTTAGCGGAAACCATTTGTCTTCTACCTTATGTGAGTCGTGCTTCTGGGCTGACCTTATATGTAATAGTTATTATATAAACCCAGGAATTTGTTGTACAATTGAGTCTTGACAGCTTGAATCAGCAGTTTGGTGCCATTTTCCATGTGTAAGTGTTTGGCACCTGGCTGTGGGTCCTTGTGGGTCCAAAATAGAAATAAGCGAAAAATATAAGTGTTTTTGGAGGTTTTCCTTGGCCTTGAAGAGCTTGATGATTTAAGAGTTAATTACTTGGAGGTAATTCACTCTTAGATGGCCAGCCAAAACATTATGATATTTTTTTTGGTAGTCCAAATGAGACTGATTTATGTTGAATTATTCCTTGGAGGAGAGGTTTGGACTCCTACATATAGAACCTGTGGAGAAGTGTCCAGACTTCAAGGGATTATCCCCTATTCCCTAACACACACTGAGCTGAAGCTAAGCTAAGGCTAAGAGCCATACAGGCCATACCAGAGGTCTCCTTACTTTGGAATCCTTACAGTCATTTAGGATCAACCCCAGAGCTACTACTGAGATTGACCATGTACATTATAGAGGAGGCATAGTGAACTGAGAATGAAGATGTATGTTATGACAAAGGGCAGAAGGAACATGGAGAGGAGAGGGAGTGATTGAGAGGAGAGGATACAGAGGAATAGGAAGGTGGATATATGTGGGTAAAACAGTGGAAAAACAGGGATAAAGACAAGGGAAAATGGAAATATAATCAGTAAGTACTCATAGACCAAAAAGTGGCCAGACTCACCAGTAGTTACAATAAGAAACAAGTGAACAATAGTGACTTATATGCTAAGTTCCCACACAACTGGAGGAATTAGAGAGCCACAAGGTTGACTGATATACAGGGAATTGTCAAGTCCACGTACCGAGACCCATCCGCCGGCAATGCCGACCGAGCAATCATTCTATATCCACGACCAAGTGCCCGCATTGCCTGCATAACACTTGGTGCGCCGGTCCTGGCTCGGCACATCCGCCATCCGCACTCCTCGGTTCGTTTCACCTCGGGACTCCCCGTCCTTGTATTATCCTCGGACGCGACCCCATTGTTTTATATCCGGCCACTCCCTATTGTTCCATTTCGAGTCACAATCCTATTATATTGTCCTTTATTGTTCTATCCCCGTTTTGCATTCCTTGTTCTAATTTTGTTCGTTGTGGACAACAACCACATGCTCTGCATACCTTATTGTCCCACATTCCTTATTCCACATGTCGCTTCTTAACCTATATAAGTAGGACATGGATGTACATACTTCTTCATTCTGGGTATCGACTAGGCTTAGGCCCTTCTACCTTCTTCTCTTCTGTTAAGTCCTCGACTCAGGCCGGCATCTTCAGCATCCCCCTGAGTATCTGTCTGTTGCAAATACAGTGGCACGCACGGCAAGTAGGGCGCAACGCACGAGTACGTTGAAGCCAACGCCACTACTCTTGGCCTGCAGGACTTGGCCATAGTCTGCCCGACCTTTCGACAACACCCCTCGGCAGTACCGAAGTCCGTCAGAATCCGGCGCTTGACAGGAATAAAGAGAGGGTACAGAAACAAATGAGGATAGTTCATAATGAATAAAGAAGAAGACTCATATGATAGGGGATGACAGATACCAATGCTAGGGTGTATATATACAGCTACCAAGGGATAGGTGATAAATAACAGAGTTTGTAATCAGATAAGACTTAAGGAATGGGCACTCACTACAGATAAAGAAGTTTTCCTTTACATTAAAGATTGATCCATATGAAGTGGCCTTCAATATGAACGCACCATCAGGGAACCATAGGGCAACAACTCACATCAGGTTGACTGCATTTAGATACTGTCACCCAATTGGGAACATTTCAATTTTCTTATAGTACACCACATTTGCATAAGGAGAGTTACAATAGAATAAACTAGTTCTACTCTCATATGTTTTACTATCAATTGATAGATCAAAACCTGTGTGCAATATCAATTCAATCAAGCCAATCATTATCTTACTCATCATATCACCCCCTGGACTCAATGGGATATTCATTATAGGTGTCTGTCAAGCGTCGGTTACTGACGGACTTCGGTACTGCCGAGGGGTGTTGGCGAAAAGGTCGGGCGGACTATGGCCAAGTCCTGCGGGCCAAGAGTAGTGGCATTGGCTTCAACATGCTCGTGCGTTGCGCCCTACTTGCCGTGCGTGCCACTGTATTTGCCACAGTCAGATACTCAAGGGGATGCTGATGATGCCGGCTCGAGTCGAGGACTTAACAGAAGAGAAGAAGGTAGAAGGGACTAAGCCTAGTCAATACCCAGAATGAGGAAGTATGTACATGCATGTCCTACTTATATAGGTTAAGAAGCAACATGTGGAAATAAGGAATGTGGAACAATAGGGTATGCAGAGTATGTGGTTATTGTCCACAGCGAGTAAAATTAGAATAAGAAATGTAAGACGGGGATAAAACAATAAAGGACAGAATAATAGGACGTGCCCTAGGATAGGACAATAGGAAATGCCCGATTATAAAACAAGGCTGTAGCCGAGGATAACACAAGGGCAGGAAGTCCCGAGGTGAGACGGACCGAGGAGTGAGGAGTAGGCGTGGGATGGGGATGAGGAATGTGACCAATATGTGCGTCTGGCCGAGAACAACTCATTGAATGGTTCGTATTTGGTTGCTTAATGTAGTATTTTAGTCGGTACTGCCGAGTTACCGGATCCTCGGTACGTGTACTTGACAGTGTCATGCATTGCACTCACACCATTTTCTACCATACCTTGCAGTGCACTATATTCATGACAGCCCATATGTCTGTCTTACTGGCCACTCACTGCCTCCTCAGGATGGCACTTATATAAAATCAATTGACACCCTGCCAGGCATACACCTGCATATACATAGATTAAATAATAACAATCTATTCTGAAGCCAAAGAAATCACATCATAAATACTAGTTATAAATACTCTATTATATTCCCAGACCTTCAATCAAGGATGGACTGAGCAGAGCAGAGTATACTCCAGGACAGACTTGTCAGAACTCCTAAGGAAGTGCACTGAACTGAATACCTGGAACCTCAGCTCATATACCAGGAGCCTGGCCTACTAGTATAAGGGTCTGCATACTTTCATGCCCAATCAAATGATTTGGTATGCTGAGGAAGTTGGGTATGGGCAAGGGATATATATTCCTCTTAGGATTTCCCTCTTTGCTAGATAAGGCCCCTCTCTATTTTGTATGTAGTGTAATATTATGACTTAGGATTTCCCCCCTTGCTAGCACTGCATGATACTCCATGGGTGCTACAAGGGTTGCCCTGACAGACTGTATGTCTCACAACTCAAGCCTAACATTATATTATCATATGAATTCTTGTGTCTCCCACATTCTGTATGATTATGGTATTTATGAACAGGTAGTATGAAAATTTAATTATACAAGGTTTTGAGCTTCCACTTTGATTCTTGAGAGTTCTATGAAATTATTTCTTGAGTTTTCTCTGCAATATTTATTTGCAACAGTCCATTCTCTTGTCTAGAGTAGTCACTATGGTTTTCTTTACAA
>QLPI01018933.1:0-15592 GCA_003314275.1 Chroogomphus rutilus | reverse complement strand
ATGTGTTAAGACCTTGTCTGTCTCCACTCGGTGGTTTCTGGGCTTCTTAGCCTCGGAGTTGGATCGGAGTTTAAAGAGGGTCGTCCCCTGACAGAAAGTCCCTCTAGACCTTAAGCCAACTAGGCTCAGGCTGGATTTTGCCAAGAATTACGGGTTCGAAATATTGGAGCGCAGGGCCCGTGAGGTACGAGATGGCATATTGGACCTTTGATGCATCCGTCAAGAATGCAGATGGACGGTCTCGAAAGTTCAGTGTGCATTGTAAAAAGAATGTGTGAAGCTTAGCTTGGTCGGTACCATCGTAAACCTCGGGCTCACGAACCTTGGCATGATGACCAGGGTTGGGATTAGATCTAGGAGGCTATTGGGCTAATCGATCGACGAGTGCCTTGACAATTTTGTCTGAACTAGAAGAGGAATTAAGAGTCGGATTGGAATTAAGAGTCGGATTAGGATTAGAAACATGAGTGGGGTTAGGATTTGAAACTTGAACAGGGTTCAGATTTGGCTTGTCGTCGTCGTTATTGTCGAGTGGGTTTTCTTCATCATCGTCCTCAGGTTCAGGAGGAGCGTTCCCTCCTGACGGGCCAGCTTCGTGAATTGAAGGTTGTTCTGACAGCTGTCGAAGTGAGGAAATCTCCTGCAACTGACTTGGGACTTCCACGATGAAAGGTAAACTGTGAGTAGTAGAGCGGGTGTTCATGATGGTCGTGATATGTGAAGATGAAGTGCGATCAAGTGTGGTAGTCAGAAAATACTGTTACAATGTAGAGAAAGGACATAATCGTAATATATTTAATCTCCCAAAGGCGAGGCAATGGCGAGGTTCTGGATGGGGCTTGGCTTCAACGTATTGTGTTGTGCCCACTAGACCGCACGGTCCCCAATTTCATAAAGGCGAGACAGACAGAGATGAACGGAGGAACCTTAATCGAAATCAAAGTTGATTTTCTGACTGAAGACTGAACTATGAGTACAAGATCTTTTATACTACTTTCTAATCTACTAGGAGTCGAATAGATTCCTATAATAGAATGAGAAAGCCGAGGATCGTGAAAAGCAAGAAACAGAAATACTACGTCCCAAATAATGATCTCCTCTGTGACATTGTGGAGTGACGTGTCACTCCAATTCCCAACGGAGTTACCCTAAGGAACATAATAGCAGATCGGACATAAAGGACTGAGAGGAATTGCGAACAGATGAAAATGAAATGAAATGTAATGAAAAGATATTAAACGTAAATGAGGACGGAATGGAATAGCGAGCATATGGGATGTGACGTAAATGAGTGGAGTGAATTGACAGGAGCATGTGACACCAAGATGGATATACGAGGTGCATATAGTCCGTGGGCTGAGGGCGTTATGTTAAATAGCGAGCGAGAGCGGAGTTGGGCTGAGTGGGCTGAATTGAATAGTCGGCTTGCCAGCATACAGTTCCTGACATGTAGGTACATTGGTCCAAAGACCAGTGCCAAATCAACAGGTCCAAAGACTTGTTGACAGAGGTTTATTCTGAAGAGTAAATCTCAAACCCTTCTACCAAAGTGGAAGGTTTCTTGGACAAAAACATAAAGGTACACGAAAAAATAGTAAAAGAACTAAATCAGATTTATAGAACATCCCTAGAAATAATCCTAGGCAAGGGTAGAATAATAGTTCACGCACATAAACTATTATTCCTACATGTAATTGACAAGGTACCTGCCAAGGCCCCCTCTAAACAATTCTTTTTGAACATCAACCCAGACAAGCATTCACTTGCTGTTGTCACATTAGAGAACTTGATTAGGATTTCTTCACACCAAAGTTTTGTCACGGTTCTTGGGTTACCTCTTTTACGGTTCTAAAACAACTTTACTAGGCTTCAATTTTATATGAGGCAGAAATGAAGCAGAAATGAGATGGAAGTGAACAGGGAATCTAGTTAATTTCTAACTGAAAAGCAGAATAGTAAACATACAGGATCTTATACTAATTTCTTATCTATGAAGGCTTTATATAGATGAAAATGGATTCCTATACTAGATGAGAAAAGTGAAGATCAAAAGCAAAATAGAGTGCAAGTGTGTTAGGATATATAGTAGAAATGAATCTAGTCATATTCCAAAGTAATATCTTTCAAAGGTGAAGCAATGGTGAGATTCTGAATAGGGTTTGGCTTCAACTTAAGTGTTACACCTACCAGACTGCACTGGACCCTAATTTTATATAGGCTGACTGTAATAGCAAAATGGAGGAAGTTAGTTAAAATCTTAGTCAATCATCTGACTAAAGAGTGGACTACTGAATGTACAAGATCTTATACGACTTGTAAATCTATAAGGAGTTGACTAGATTCCTATAATAGATAAGAAAGTCTAATCAAGTTCTCTGACAAGATGACAGTAAGCTAATGCCTGTCTAGGTTGATATCCAAAAAGAATTGTTTAGAGGGAGCCTTGGCAGGTGACTTGTCAATTACCTGTAGGAATAATAGTTTGTGTTTGTAAACTATTATTCTACCCTTGCCTAGGATTATTTCCATGGATGTTCTATAAAATCTAGTTTAGTTCTTTTATGATATTTTTATGTACCTTTTATATTTTAGCCAAGAAACCTTCCACTTCAGTAGAAGGGTTTGAGATTTACTCTTCGGAGTAACCTCTGTCAATAGTCTTAGTGGTCAGCAACCTACTTAAAAGAGTGCTGGCAGCACTTAGATAATCTGGCAGATTCAGGGTGAAGATAAGATTCATTGCTTCTTATACTACAGAACTAGTCTCTATTTATACTAATTCTAAGCTGATTATGTAACTCCCCAATAAGGCAAGACTTTCTGAAATTAGTGGAAGGGTGTGGAAAGGAGTGGAATGTCCTAGAAGCCTGTGGCAGTTACGAGTCACCCTGTAGTCACTAATGAGTCATATTCATATGGCTGCTAGTCTCATGACTGGTCAAGTCATGAAATATTAATAGTAAGTGAGCCGAGCTTCTGGGTTGACCTTATGTGTAATAGTTATTACATAAACCCAGGAATTTGTTGTACAATTTAATCTTGAGAGCTTGAACCAGCAGTTTGGCACCATTTTCCATGTGTAAGTATTTGGTACCTGGCTGTGGGTCCTTGTGGGTCCAAATAGAAATAAGCGAAAAATATAAGTGTTTTTGAAGGATTTCCTTGGGCTTGAAGAGCTTGATAGTTTAAGAGTTAATTACTTTGAGTAATTCACTCTTAAATGGCCAGCCAAATTTATTATATTTTTTGGTAGTCAATTTAAGACTGATTGTTGGATTATTTTCTGAGTGAGAGAGGTTTGGAATCCATTATACTGATCCTGGTTTGATGACCCTTCATATATATTGGAGAATTCCCCATTCCCCAACACTATGTCTCAATCTTGATCTCCTCTGTGACATTGAGGGGTAATATGTCACTGTCAAGCTTCGGGTACTGACGGACTTCGGTACTGCCGAGGGATGTCAGGCGGACAATGGCCAAGTCCTGCAGGCCAAGAGTAGTGGTGTTGGCTTCAACGTACTCGTGCGTTGTGCCCTACTTGCCGTGCATACCACCGATTTGCAACAGACAGGTACTCGGGAGGATGCTGGTGATGCCAGCCCGAGTCAAGGACTTTACAGAGGGGAAGAAGGTAGAAGGGCCTAA
This sequence comes from Chroogomphus rutilus, assembly GCA_003314275.1. NCBI lineage: Eukaryota > Fungi > Basidiomycota > Agaricomycetes > Boletales > Gomphidiaceae > Chroogomphus > Chroogomphus rutilus. Next base: position 11,944 of record QLPI01018933.1, on the reverse strand, counting down.
GCCTAGTCGATACCCAGAATGAGGAAATATGTACATCTAAGCCTAGTCGATACCCAGAATGAGGAAATATGTACATGCATGTCCTACTTATATAGGTTAAGAAGCGACATGTGGAATAAGGAATGTGAGACAACAAGGTATGCAAAGCATGTGGTTATTGTCTACAACGAATAAAATTAGAATGAAGGGATGCAAAACGGAGATAAAACAATAAGGGATAAGATAATAGAAACGTGGCCAGGATAGGACAATAGAGAGTGGCCAACTATAAAACAATGGGGTCGTGGCCGAGGATAATACAAGGACAGGAAGTCCCGAGGGGAGACGGACCGAAGGGTGAAGACAAGGAGTGTGGATGGTGGACATGCCGAGCCGAGACTGGCGTACCAAGTGTTATGCATGCGGCGTGGACACTTGGTCGTGGATATAGGATGGTTGCTCGGTTGGCACTGCCGAATAAACGGGTCTCGGTACGTGTACTTGACAGTCACCCTGATTCCCAATGGAGTTTCCCTATAAGGAATGTAGTAACAGATTGGATATCAGAGAATAGAAAGGATATAATGGAATTGCAAATAAGGAAAGTGGAGCGGAATGTAAAAAGGAAATATTGAAAGTAATAAAAGGCAAAGATGGATGTGTGAGCATATAGAGGATGGATGTAATAAGTAGAGTGCATTGAATGTTGCATGTGATGCCAAGATAGATACACGAGGTGTATTGAATTCGAAGGCTGATGAGTATATGGCTGAATAGGTAAATGAGGCAAAGTTAGGCTGAATGTGGCTGATTTGAATAGTCGGGGATGCTAGCATAGTGGTTCCTAATAAAGTGTTCTATTAGTCTTTCCAAGGTAGAGCAGAATGACAAGTGTTATTCCATTATCTAATAGAGTTATCATAAGAGGAATGTAGCAATAGATCAAATGACAGAAACAAGTAATAGTGAAGCAGAATATAGATAAGGAAAGTAGATTAGAAATATAAAAGGAAATATAAATGCAAAGTAAGCAATTGTATACTTTTGTTAAATCCACGTGTCGGCGCTCAGCTAGAGGCTTCTGAGAGGGTTTCTGGAGGTTCCGAATGATTTCCAAAGGGGGTTCGTACTCTGGGGATGGAGGGACTAAGGGTCGTGGACTCGGGATTGGAATCGGAATGGAGACAGAAAGTCGGGAAGCGCCAGGGGTCTTGGAACTGTTCACGGTATAGGGTGGTACGAGTGGTTCGAGGTCGCAGGGACTTGGCTTCAACTTATGTGTTGCGCCCTCCTCGATCGTCTGTCCCTAATTTCGGAAAGTCGGAGAGTTTACTGGAACTTAATCGGAAACTACAATGCAAAATTAAGTCGATATTCATACTGGCAAATAGTCCAGTCGACTGGTGACTTATATACATGTATCTAGTCTTGTACTATCTTTTACCAAGTAAAGACAAGGGGGGGAAGAGAGTACAAGGGGCAATATAAAACAAAGAACAAAGGAGTGAGGTATGCAATGATCCTGCGCATCGTCTATCAAAGGAACAGAACCTTGACTTCGGAATCTTCGGAGGTTCGGAAATACAGAACCTTGGATTGATGCATCGGAAAACTGGAAGGTGGTTATTCAGCCTTTGAGCGGTCAGAAAGGTCCCGGAAAAGGTGTGGGTGGTTGTGGGGGCTGGTATGGGTTTATTGAGAGTACAGGCCATAACAGTATCCCTCCCTTAGGACCGAGCCCTTGAGGTCCTAAGCTTTATTCATGTGGTTGTAGGAGAAACCCTCTGGACTCCTCTAGAGTTGTCTCATGGAGAGGGCTAGGCAGGGGGAATCCAAACGGGAAAGTAAACCTATACATCGGAATCTGTAGGGCCAACCTCCTGGTACTAGGTCCAAAGCTTGGGTGCTTATTCCGGGTTCTAATCATCGTGCTAAACTCATTCCGGTCTCCCACCTGGTGGGTCCTAAATTCCTGACCTTCGGAGTATTGTCTGTGTATGGAATTATCCATCGGTCACATGGGAGGTCACGGACATCTCGGATATCATGGACACTGTGGAGTTGGTGTGGTTGGTAGTGCAGACAATGGTGTGGATGATGGATACTATGGGAGTTCAGCGAATGATGGAACTTGGATGTTGCTTGGGTGTGAAGGTTGAGGTATTCCTTTCCAGTCCTTGGATCCTTGTTTCCAATCTCGGAATTGGAGCGGAGTTTGAAATAGAGCTTCGGATTCGGATTCGGAATTCGGAAAGGGTTGTCCCCTGAGTGTGGGAATTTTCTTAGGCATTTTGGAACATAATGGGCGTTTTTTAAGCACCCATAATATGCTGCCTTATAAAAGGGGGGCTCCACCTTTATGGGGGCCTTCCTGCTTTCCCCATGTTGACTTATGGTCACATAGAGCACATTTGGTTGAAAGAGGGAGTGGAAAAGGAGAGGGAGGAGGTCCGGAAAGCTGAGGGGGTCCGGAAAGCTAAGGGGGTCCGGAAAGCTGAGGGGGTCCGGGAAGCTGAGGGGGTCCGAGACGCTGAGGGGGTCTGGAAAGCTAGGGGGGGTCCGGAAGGCTGAGGAAACCCTGAAACTGGCAGAGATCCACAGGATGGCAAAGGAGGATCGGAAGGTGGAGGAAAGGAGGGTTTATTGGATGAGCCCAATCCTGCTGGACCCGATCTGGATTTGGATGAACCTACGTGGTTTGATGCATAAGGAGTGGAAAATGTTTGTTCATAGCTCAGCCTGTAGTCTTGTTCTGGAGTCGTGAGTGTCATGTAAAGTCGTTATCTATGAAATGGTTGGGGGTCCATGTTGGTCAAGGTTTCCTGAGCGGAAACTTTCAGAGGGTTGGATTGAGCACTGAGTCGAAATCAATGTCAGGTTTTCAGAGGGTCATAGTTGTTTCTAAGAAACAGGTCGAATTCTGCAGTGTAAGTTTTCCGTCTTTTCCAAGTTTTGGACAAAAGGTCCATGGTAGCCCTGCTGCCACTGGACAGGGTCACAGGTTGGCCTGGATTGGCTGTCTCATTGCCCGTATTAGGGGCCAAATACATGTTCATGGGGGTCTCAGGTTCGTGACGATCAGGAGTGTGAGTACAAATATACTGTTAAATCTGCATGTCAGGAGCTTAGCTAAGGTGCTTCTAGGGTTATTTCCAATGATTCCGAGAGGTTTCTGGAAGTCCTCGTTTCCTGAATGTTCGGAAACCAGAGGTTGGTTTGGACAGAAAGTGCGAAGGAGAATTAAGTCGATATTTGTACTGGCAAATAGTCCAGTCGACTGGTGACTTATATACATGTATCTAGTCTTGTACTATCTTTTACCGAGTAAAGACAAGGGGGGGAAGAGAGTACAAGGGGCAATATAAAACAAAAAACAAAGGAGTGAGGTACGGGATGATCCTGTGCATCGTCTATCAAAGGAACGGAACCTTGACTTCGGAATCTTTAGAGGTTCAGAAACACGGAACCTCGGATTGATGCATCGGAAAACCAGAAGGCGGTTATTCAGGCTTTGAGCGGTCGGAAAGGTCCCAGAAAAGGTGTGGGTAGTTGTGGGGGCTGGTATGGGTTTATTGAGAGTACGGGCCATAACAACTTTAAACAAATGTATGTAAGCATGTAGAGAGACAAACATAATAAGTTAGAGCAATATAATATAGCATATGATGCCAAGGCAAAATTAGCTGAAAACACAAGGGATGCTTGTTTGAGTATAGTCGTATAGTCTAGAAGGCTAGAATGTTGATAGGCTAAAAGTTATGTTTGAATAGATGGGGATATTATTGATTTTCCCCTAAAGCAAGTAGTTTGAATGCAGATAATAGTTATAATTCAACAAGGGAAAATTTTAGCTACAGCATAGCTTATGTAATGCAAACATAACATATGACACATTGTAGTATGACCTTACAATATTTCTGATATACCTTCTTGAGTGAAGCACCACATTGGTTAAAAAGCAAACAACTCATTAGAATTATATACAATAGAAGCTGTCTTGTCATCTGTTTAAACATGAGGTCAAGCTTTCCTTTCTAGGAAAAGCCATGTGTCACACATGGGCATATCCTTGTACTCTTAAAAGCCTATTCGTCTACCTACCCACAAACCTTTGCTAGTCCATAGCTCTCTGACCAGACATCGTCCCCATTGTTTACTGGTCAAAACTTTGCCCAACCTTTATTGATAAACACCTTTTAATTTACATCTCTTAACTTTGCCAATCAGTCTAACTCCACTCATCATTTCCTAAAATAGAAGTACATAGAGATCCTGCTCAAGATCCTGTTCAGATCTCATAGCAGCTTGGTCACAAATTTTGTTCAAGCCTTTTGTACTTTCACTTCCTTGTTCTTTCGATTGGAGACCATTTCCCCATTCAGGTCCTCTCTTGTTCTTGGTCACTAAGTTCTACTGGAATTTGAACTATATACTAGTATAAATATGCATGTAATGTAGAATTTCGGTAGTCTGATAATCAACTTAGAATTTGACTAGGCAAACCTCACTCTCTGAGCTTTGTTGCACTCTCTAAGCTTCGTCACACTCTCTGAGCTTTGGTCGAAAAATCTCTATGACCTTACTCTATTCTAAACCTCTGTCCAAAGTTAGAGACCAATGAGATTTGGAAGGTGCAGCACATAAGCTAAAGCTAAGCCCCATGCCAAACCTCTGCGAAGTTTTAACTTGCTGAGCTTTACGTGTTAAGAACCTCCCCACTCATGTTCTTAACATATCTCTTCTTTCCTCTCTGGACACTGAGAGCAAAAGTATCCTTTCTTCCTACAATAAGATATCATGTCCTTTCTGGGCAACAAGTGTGGATTCTCTAAGTTTGACCCTTTCATCTTCCCTTTTGATAACCTCAATCTTCTGTTATTATTCTTCATTTGTAAGCCAAGTGATAATGTTCTTAAGTGTGATATCTTCCAGATGAGCAGCATCTAGCATGATAATGATTTGGTTATAGACCATAGGTAGTCTATTTGTAAACATGAGGATAATATCATTGTTGGTCACATCTACTCCAATAGTCTCTAGTCCAAAATGCATGCCTTTCACCCTGCCAATCCACAATGCCATGGTTTCCACAACCTTCTGAGATTCATTGACCTTCATCCTTGCATTAATGAATGCATGCTGCATAGCCAGCTTTGAACCAAAGCCTGTAGCCTGATAGATATGTCATAGTTCTGCCCAGACCTTCTTTGGGTTAAGATTCCTATCTGACCCAGATCAAACTGAACCCCTTTCATGGATCCCTCCCAAACCTGCCAAACCCAATGCTGACCTGTTCCAGACAGCCAGATGATGGGTGTCTTTTGTTGAAATCTCCAAGGACGCTGAACAAGGATCGGATGAGTATTGTCCTATTCTTATATTTATTTGACCGACACCTTCGCTTTTGACCAGTGAATCGTTGCAAGAACTCTCAGAGTGAATAAAAGGCGGGAACGTACTTCTTAGGAATACCCATTCGAAATGATTCGAAATGCTGACCCATTAAGTGGAAACTATATAGATGAATCAACCAAATTCATGCCATTGGCGATTGATTACTTGAGCCTCTGCATTCTTTTGTGAAGGTTCAGACCCCACTGCCATAGCAGGAGGTAAGGGATAACAATATTTGCGGTATGTTCAACGACCATGTGTTCTGGGAGAAAGTGGCAAATCCACCAATCTACGATATACAATCGTCAAGTTGGATAAATCGGCGATTGAGACGGACAAAAATTCCTCATAGCCTCAGGCATCGGAAGTTATATTGGATTGTGTGGAGCGAATTTCAGCTGATAGAGATCTTGTTTCCCAAGGTTGTCGCTTGATCTTTACAGATATCCAGAGATGATGCATATAACTACATCAGACATGCTAGTTCATTCTAATGAGTCATGAAAAAGAAGAAAGAGTGTTGCCGAATGGACTAACCCAAGCATCCCTTCACGTAATTTTAACTTGATCTCCTACGACGAACTCGATCTCCTACGACGCGAGTCCTAGATAAACGACGACATCTAGGATAATGGGTTTGGGGTAGGGATAAGACATTCAGCTGAGGCAGTCCCATTGCAGTCAAAGAAGTGTTTCCAAAATGATTAACCCAACCGTCCCTTCACGTAAATGTGACTTGATCTCCTGCAATGCAAGTCCTATATACACTATGGCCTCTAGGATGATGAATTGGGGTAGGACGTTCAGCTGAGTCAGTTCCCTTGCAGTCGAAGAAGTGTTTCCAAATTGACTAACCTGGCTGTCCCTGCACGTAATTGTAAATCCATCTCCTATGACGTGAGTCCTGCATAAATTACGACCTCCAGGGTGATGGGTTTGGGGCAGGACATTCACCTGAGGCAGTCTTCTTGCAGTTGAAGAAAGAATGCTTCTGAATCGAGTAGTACAACTTCCCCTTCATGTAAATGTGACTTGATCTCCTACGATGCGAGTCATGGATAAACTACGACCTCCAGCATGATGGATTTGGGGCAGGACGTTCATCTGAGGCAGTTACCTTGCAGTCAAGGTCTGCCAGCACTAGGATGTTCCCTGGGATGTATCCAGGGGCCTTTATGAGGTCTCATACCACCTAGAGTACTATTGCTGAGCCATACATAGCGTAGGCTTGTTGGCTTAGTCATGGATAGATAGCAACTTCAGCTTGCATGATACTATGCATGTTTCTCTGTTGCATTGCTGTAAAATCCCCATGTCAGGCCTAAGGGATATCGAACAACTTTTGCCGTCAGTTTTTCAATTACATATTCCCCAGCAAAGATCACTCACTATTCAATTCAAGTACGGCGCGGGAGTCATGATACTAGCATGTGGAAGAGAGACATAGAGAAACGATGTTGGAATGAATCCTTTATCGTACCGGTGGTCATTTGGAGCGAAGGAGCGAAAGAGGGGACGTGATGAGGGGGGGATAGCGGAAATCTTGCCGGAGAAACAAGAGCTCAATTAAAGTCACGTGTAGGTGAGGGGTTTCGCTCGCAATGACTGCTAAAATTCTTCTCTACCTCACACAATGCAACCCAACCCATGTCAGGAGACACAAACATGTAGTCCTTATTGGACATGGAACAACGGGACCAAAAATCAACTCCTACCTTCAGTCGATGTCGACTCAGACACCGCCACCTTCACGGCCTTTCGATTGTTCCACCGTACAAAAAAAAAATCCCTCCACCTCGGGCCTCTCTTGAATTCAGAGACATTGACGGTCAGCCATCACTGGTAATACCGAACCAAAGAGCTAGGCTGTGGACACAACATAGGGGGAAAGTTCAACTTGTTCTTGGTTGGACTATTCGCTAGAGCCAGAGGGTGCATTTGATTAAGGGGGAATCGACGGTGAGATTGGTGGTACGATGACACACTTTTTGAAAAATAATCGGAATTTAGTTTGGACAAGCGATCATCGATCATCGATATCTATACAGACATGTGGACAGGACTGGTTTGTTTGAAAGAACAAAACACACTGTCGCTCTCCGGCTGCCCTTGAAAGGTCTTTCCTTTTTATCGGCTCTTAATGACTTCTCCGAAGCAGACTGCGGCACATCTGGAGCTGTATCAACCGATGTTTTCAATGTGCAAATATAATCAGCGGTATATGGTGTGGATCGATAACTGGGGGGCAGGTTTGATTATGCAAACCTGGCGTACCTGTTGTTTACGTGACGCTACCGTAGGCACTCTTACAGTGTCATTTATATCATGGATAGCGGGATATCGTGGGCACCATCCAACACCATTTGAGCTGGTGCAGGAGTTTACCTAACTTTGAAGAAACGGATAACTGATGTGGAAAGCACTTGAACTCACCTGTGCGATCCCCATGCGGAGAAGCGATTCAAATTTGATGCAGGGTTCGTGTAAAGTATGTTTCCGTGCACTACCTTTGGGGATATGTCTGGACTAATCAGATATAGTGGGACGGTCCTGATTGAAGACCTGAACGTGAAGACTAGTACCCCGGTTCTGGTTGACCCAGCCAAAGCGGATGTCAAACTAGCTCAGCCTACACGTCGATTCGCAAAGAGGAGCAGCAGAATGAGCAGACATGAAGATAACTCACCAGGGTCACCTCCATCGTGACTCTGGTGAAGTTAAATCAATGCCTGGCTTCAATTATATATGTCGCCGAGTATACGATGGCACCATGAGATGCATGAAATGATCCGGGATAGTATGCCTGCGTGCTTTAACCACACGACAAGATAATGGGGCGGATCGTGGTCGACCCAGCCAGAGTGCAAGACTTGGTAGAGGACTCTTTAGTCCATGCGTTGCCTAGCACCTCGCACGCTGGTTCAGTCTAATGGATCATATCCTACCTACCCTTAACCACCGCCCCAGTTAACTTGAGGAGTTAACTTGAGGACAGACATGGTCAGGGTGCGCAGGTGACCACCAGACTGGAGCCAGGGATGCGTCAAACTAGGCCAATGTACCGCTCTAACCCTCTCCATCCTTCTTTTCAAGCCAAGGCTCGACTACTTATTTGGCCCTATCCTGCACAAACATTGATTTCGCGAAGAGTTGGCATGGAAGGATCATGAGAACGATGCGAGCTTTGGCGTGAAAGGGTAATCAGAACGATGTGAGCGTTACTCGCATCATAATGTGTATGTGTGCGACTGCCAGGCATCAGCTTGACAGAACATCTAAGCATACCGTTGGTCATGGATGGCATGGATGGTCCGCATGGTGGTGGTCAAGCTCAAGCGGGTTCTATTCGCGTACCAACAACAATAGTACTCCGATATGTGGACAAACCTCCACGATCCGCCATGGTCGGTATAAAATGCTTCAATTATCGAAACCATCTCGATTCTTGCCTGAATGGTAGTAGAAGGTTGTTCTTATCGATAGCAGGGTTCTTTAGTAATGTGCCACTTTCTTTTTGGATGAACTTGTACGTAGTTGAAGCCAGTATTATAACATTATCTGCTTAAACTCCAGTCATAGTTGAAGGTGAGAACCCAATGGCTCATTGGAGCGTATCAGTCGCCATGGATCATCCTTCTGCTATCTATCCTTGCTGGGTATTCCAGTCGCTTTCGAAGAGGTTTGCTAAAATCACACTTGATGCCTTTGGCAACATGATGAAGATTGGGAGCTTGCTATATCTCACTCAAGGAACGGGTGGCCTCTCTGTATACAACAACTGTTCCAGCCAGATACATGAGGTTCTGGCAGCAAAGGATAAGAAAAGACCAATATAGGCTCCATCTGGGCATAAGCAACAGCTTTTCGATTTGCGTTTGAGATTACTGAATATCCCGTATTTGTCGACTGGTTGCTTGGATTTCTACCGCCTTTCAAGGATGTGCTGCCCATCCGCGCCCTACAAGCCTTTGATAAGGTTGGTGACTGGCCAGGCATGTGCCAGCCCTATGAGGTACACAGATGGCTTGGGTGCTGTAGGGGATCTTTGCCATCTTTGCCTAGTCTAAAAAGAATCCACTGGTGCCAGTTAATTGTCTCTAACTTTTCTTTTACAATTGTCTACTATTTTCACCTTTTGTCACTAAAATGTGACATAAAAATTAGTCTGTTGGTATCCCAATGTAGTTTCCAATAGCCTTGAATTTATCATACTTTTCTCTTATTTTTCCTAATTTATTTTGAGGCTGAATTCACTTTATTTTGTTGAAGCCCAACTACAATATCTGTCAGGGGATCACCCCCTTTCTTTCTTTTATTTCTTTCATTTCTGTTACCCCTTAGTTACTCTTTACTGCCCTCCCCTCTTTCTTATTTTCCTTTTCTCTCTGTGATATATTTCTTATGTCACAGTCACAGTAGCAATACAGTCACTGCTTATGTAAGGGATCCTTAGTCCTTTCTGTTGTGGCATAGTAGAGTAAAAGAGTGATAGAAAGAAAAACTCAAACACAGACATAGATACAGATACTAACACCTTGGATAGATGATATGAGTGCAGGCTATGATGGCCAAAGATGTGGTAATAATTCGACCAGCATGCATTGCTGTGTCACATTAGTCACACTTCCTTTGTAATATCACCATCTGTTTGCAATGAGCCACCAACTTTGCTCAAGCCAAACAGTTTAATCTTTGATCTTTGTTCAGTATCCTTGGAGATTTTAACACAGTTACTCCTGTTAACCACCACAGGCGGTGATAGGGACCATTGAACCTACACCAGCACCCTTTTTGTATCATTGCACTACTAGAGAATGGCATGGGTTGGGCTAACCCACACAGTGTTGAGCAAACGACCAATGTTGTTAAATCCGCATGTCGGCACTTAGCTAGAGGCTTCCGGAAAGGTTTCCAGAGGGTTCCGAATGGTTTCCGAAGGGGGGTTTGTACTCTGGAGATGGAGGGACTAGAGGTCACGGGTTCAGGTTTGGAATTGGAATGGGGTCGGGGGACGAGAAGCACCGGGGGTCTTGGAACTGTTCATAGTATAGGGTGGTACTCGAGGTCACAGGGACTTGGCTTCAACTTATGTGTTGCGCCCTCCTCGATCATCTGTCCCTAATTTCGGAAAGTCGGAAAGTTTACCAGAACTTAATTGGAAACTATGATGTAGAATTAAGTCGATATTCATACTGGCAAATAGTCCAGTTGACTGGTGACTTATATACATGTATCTAGTCTTGTACTATCTTTTGCCGAGTAAAGACAAGGGGGGGAGGAGAGTACAAGGGGCAATATAAAGCGAAGAATAAAGGAGTGAGGTACGCGATGATCCTGCACGTCGTCTATCAAAGGAGCGGAACCTTGACTTTGGAATCTTCGGAGGTTCGGAAACACGGAACCTTGGAATGATGCATCGGAATGTCGGAAATCGGTTATTCAGACTTTGAGCGATCCGAAAGGTTCCAGAAATGGTGCAGGTGGTTGTGGGTTTTACTGTGGGTTTATTTGGTGGCATGGGCCATAACAGTATCCCTCCACTAGGACCGAGCCCTCAAGGTCCTAAGCTTAATTGGAGCGGTAATTAAGATGGACATTACTGTGGGAGTTTCTTGACTGTTTCCTGGGATGCTTTGATTGATAAGCGCTGATGGTTTGTTTGTCTATAAAAAGGGGGTGTTCACAGAACTGGAAGAGGCCTTTCCTCAATGGAGAACACAGATCCTCATCCCTCGGGAAGTTTCGGAATTCTTTCCCATTTTTTCCTCTCTGGGGCATTGTTGGGGGAATCCAATGGGAGTCGTGCGATGCCAGTGGGGCATTGATGCTGATGTGGCGGCGTTGCAGGCTCCTGCCGTCGCGATTCACGATTCCCTTGGTTTGTTTGAATTTGTTTGATTTCTCCCTCCTTTAACCTCTCCATAGTGCAGGGGCAATTCCTAGATCCATTACCGTCCAGAAACCACCCTCGTGGTTGTTCAGGATGGGGCGTTGTTCCTGGTGGTCTAGTGGTGGGGACAGATGGTCCGGAAGCTTTTGATCTGATTTCCACGTTTTTGGCCCATCTGGATGCTTTCCAGGCGAAATCGAGTTATTTCCAGGGTCTTCTCAGGGCACTTGACTGCTGTCTATTGCAAATTGTCGAGTTGTCGGAACTGCATTTGGGGGAGGTCACACTGGCTTGGAATCTTGTTGACGCATTGGCATCCTTGATTAATCAGGTGGGGGGTGGTCCCCATGATCAGTTCTCGGGTGGTGTTCATTCTTCGGAGACTGGGGAAGTTTCGGGTGAGTCTGTTGAGTGACTCGGTTGTAAGAAGTGGATGCTTGGTGTGAGGGGTCCATTGGGTGGTTCGGGGAAGTGAGGTTAGGGGGGGTGAGCCTCCAGGGCTGGTTCAAGTTGGAACTGTTTCGTGCTTTGATTGGGTTGGTTCCAATCAGAACCTGGGGCGTTCCATGTTCATAATGAATGGATTGTTTTTGTATAATTGGGTCGTGAGCGTGATCGTAGTGAAGGGATAGTTAAAGCAACTCAAGTCGCAATAGGTTACAGAAAGAGGAAGTCTAATAA
>QLPI01018913.1:0-12732 GCA_003314275.1 Chroogomphus rutilus | reverse complement strand
TTGGCAGGCAGGCCTGATGGTTTCCATGGTGATGGGACTGATATTGAAATGGTGGAGGAGGTTATGGATGGTGGAAGGGTGACGGCGGGGACGATGTTGGAAACTCCTGCGTACAGGGTTGTGCAGAGGATGGGACTCAGGGAGTGTGGCCAGACAAAGGGCCTCCTTATAGCATGTGTCGCTAAGCCTGAGCTGAATTGGTGGTATGTCAGAGTGCAACTTGAGGATGTCTGTCCTGTCATCAGCTTGCATCCGAGTCTTTATACCTTTTCCAACTGCCTGGTGTGACCTACTGAGCCTGACTTATGACCGGTCTCTGGGTGAGTCCTAATGGGGGTATACAATACTGGGAGGGTGTATTCAACTTTGGGGAGAACTATGGATACGAAGAGACGGCAGACATATGATTCTAGTAAGCTAAATGAGGGTCTGGTAAGTCGGTTCACCATCAGCAGTAATTTGATGCCTTTGTCGACTGCCTTTTGGGCATGTTGATGCCAGTGTAGTTCTTGGTTGATGTCCACCCCAAGGAGCCTGGCATATGGGATGCAGGGGATGGTTTGGCCTGAGTGACACCTGGTGAAGTCATGATGGGTGATGCCTTTCCGATGTGTGAGCCTAAGGCATTGAAACTTTGAGATCTCGGCCTTTGAATTGTGTGAAGCAGACCAGTGTTCCTGCTTATCTAGCATGTCATTAAGCAGTTTGTCACATTCTTCGAAAGAGTCGGCCATGGCAACAAAGAAGTTGTCATCGACGTAGGCACCTCCATCTTCATTATGGCTGTTAGGGATGGATATCAGGCCATAGTTGTAGATTAGATATAGTATCATTGAGCCTGGCTCTCCTTGTCCAATACCATTGTCAATACTAATAATGTCAGATGTAAAATCATCAAAACTTAGCGTTGTATAGCGGTCCTTCAGCATTGCTGCAAAAAAGTTTACTAATTCTGTTGGATATCCGAGCTTTCTCATGTTCTTGATTAGATGGTCTGTAATGGCATTTGGAAAAGCATTAGCTATGTCGAGGAAAATGATTGTAGCTACCTTGTTTCTCCTCCAGGTTTCTTTCACTCTGTGCATCAGGTATAACAGCGAGTCAGTTGTTGTCTTACCTGGAAGGCCACCAAAGTGTCGCGAGGGTAGGAGGGAGTGGCAGATACTGAGGTAAACTGTTATGTCAGTCATAACACCTGACACAATCTTTCCCATGGTATTGTACAGAGAAATGGGGTGGTATGCCTTGGCAATCGTGTAGTCAGGCTTGCCCGGCTTTCGGAGCACAATGGTCTTCCACTTTCTCCATTCTTTGGGGAAGTAGTTGAGGTAGATAGTCACTGTAAGGCACCTGTGCAGAAGTGGGACTAATAGGGGTGCTGCTTTTTTCAGGACTATGTTAGGAATACCATCGGTGCCTGGTGCTTTGTAAGGACTGGCGTTGTCAATGCGGCGCTGGATTTGATGAGGAGCTGGCATTGTAAACATGAGAGGAGGAGGAAGGGGGTCATGGTCAGTAACTTTGGGGGGTAACTCTGTAGGCTTAGGTGGAAAGAAAAGCTTAGCAAATAAGTCTGCCTTCTCCTGATCTGAATTGACCTCTGCTGTAACATTCCCATTAGCATCCTTAATGCAGAGTGCTGGGATCCTTGTGCGTCCACCATCTGAGAGGGGTTTTTTCGAGTATTTGCTGGCCAACCAAATGTCTCTCTCAGTAATGTTCTCCAGCCAGTTCTTCCAGTGGCTTGCTTTTGCATTCCATAGAGCTGCAGTGTAAATATTTCGCCCCTGTTGCAAAGGTCCAGACAAGCCTGCCAGGAGACCGTTCCGTGTGCCTGAAACTCAGTGCGACTGGCTTTGGCATAGTTGCGGCGTAGTGTGGTAAGTTCCCTGGTCTACCATCTTTGGGTATGGGGAGAAGGCCTTGACTTTGGTACCTTGGCCTGTATTGTACACTGGATAGCTCTAGTTAACTGGCTGACAAACTGGTCAAGCTCTATTGTGGATTGGGGGACACTTAGCGAACTAGGCAATTCGAATCCGATATTTAGCCTCAGTCCACTTTCTTGAAATCATATCTTTGCATGACATGGCTTCTTGGTGGTTGCACATTAAGTGTTGTATGTATTGGGAGATGATCCGCTCCTGGAATCCGCTCTTCATGACATGCATAGCACTTGAGGATGCAAGAGGATATATCAGAGCTACAGAAGGTGAGATCGAGAGTTGACCATGTGAGGTGGCTATCAGATTGGAAAGTTAGAATGCCTGTTGGTAGACACAACTCAAGATCTTGTTGTGCGATAACCTCAAGGAGGGCCTCTGCATCGTTCCTCTTGCATTGTATGTGATGGCTCGAGCCTGACCACATTGCATGGTGCTTGTTAAAGTCCCCGGTGCAGATGAGAGAGGTGTTGGCATGTGTAGGGTGTGAGATAAACCACTCCTGTAGATGAATAATAGCTTTGTCAGTGTTTGGCGGGTTGTAGACATTGTAAATATCAATAGTTGCACTCAGAGTTAATATGGATAGAGCAGTAATTAGAGAGGATGGGATCCGGATCTGTTGAGAGTAGCTAGATATTAGCCATGTAGATAATAGGATTATAGAGCGGGGAGGGTCAGAATCATCCGAGTGTTGAATTGGGTATATTGGAAACCAGCAGGCAGATGCTATGGTAAGGCCTGAATGAGGGTAAATATATGGTTCCTGGATGAGGATAATATCAAACTCAGCAGGATCAGTGATATTAATGAGTGTAAGTGTAATGTTCTTTGAGTGTTTGCAGTTTTGCTGTTTGATACACAATACATCTTGTAGGTTGTGTTCAGGCATTGGTAGGGGGGGATAGGGGGGATGTCGGTTGAATGATATTTAGATCAGGAGGAGGGGGAGAAGAAGCACGAGGGATAGTTTGCTTCTTATGGCCTTGACCTGCATTGGAGAAAATAGAGGGGGTGCACGACTCATATCGGCCGGTTCTGTATTCCTCTCTATTAGCTTGTACAGCAAATGCAGACTTAGCATTAGGACAGCTGCAAATCCAGCTGGCATGTTCTCCATTGCAGTTAGCACATTTTGGTTTCTCGATAGTGCATCGTTGGTTTGGAGGGCAGGGGTTATTATGTGTGCAAGAGTGCTCTGTGGTAGAGGGTGGTCCTGCACATCGTCCACAATGCACCTCCCCAGTGCACTCCATTACCCGATGCCCCCAGTCCTGGCATTGGAAACACTGTAGAGGCCAAGGAACAAAAATGCTTACATTGCATAAAACACCGTCAATTGCAAGGCCTTGTTCAATAGCAAGGTTTGCCGTTGCCCTGGTCTTAAAATTGATCATTAGTGGTCCATGCTTACTTTTGTTACAAGCATCTTCGCCATTGAGCCAGGAGATATTTGTGATAGCATAATCAGATGCAATGGTATCACTATTGCTGGCTTTGATCTCCCGTATGGCCTCAGCTGGGTCTTCTACATTGTCCAAAATAGAGGTAGGAGCATTGTGAGCTACTACAGCGTAAGATTGCTGTGAGACTGTAGCATCAGGGTCAATCAGCCTGGCCCATTCCTCCGCATAGATACGCGCACGATCTGCTTCTGCCATAGATTTGAATGTGAGAGTGAGATTACCAGCTGCAGATTTAGAAATTCCATGAAGTGGAGAGGGCATGGCAATACCCCCATTGCATGGATCAGCGAAATACTCCCCTATTTTGTCATTGCACCATTGCATTAATGTCGCAGGGGCAAATCCATGGTGTCTTGCATTCTTGTTTGAGTTTTTAAGCGAGAGGAAAATTTGTTTTTCCTGAAGTTCAGCTGAGGTAGTGGGCTTAGTTGGTGTCCTGGTGTTGGATGTAGGGCTGTTTTTAGTTATGTCAGCATAGGAGGGGTGGGATGTTGCAGAATCTGCAGAAGGCCGAGTTGAGATTGCCTGTTTAATCTCCTTAACTGCCATTTGGAAATCGGAGTGTGATACCAGGCAATGATCCCTATAGAGATGGGTGGCCTTATGTAGTAACTTCGTGATAGCAATCAACTGGAGTGCCCAATCCTTGCCTATGTTGTAAGTGCTGCCCTTTTTGAATTCACTGAAGGATTCAAGTGTATCTGTAAGGGCTGAGAGGTCAGTCTTATTGGCATCAGTGATACCTCTGCTGGCCAAACAGAAACTGGATTTCCTGGGTCAAGGGCAGCAGTATGCAGAGTTGGGGTAGGGGACCGATTTGGCCTTTGTGGTGCAGGTGTGTCAAGTCCGCAACACCGAGTACTGGCTCACTCAGGAATACCGACCAACCGGCCCTTGCCCACATCATCTTGCACTACCACGCGGCCTCAGCTCGGTACACCCGGTACATCGTCTGGACCACTCCTCTCGTCCTATCCTCTTCATTGTTCCTTCACCCCCTATCCATTCCTTGACTTGCTCCCCCTGAAACATATTACTACTTCATTATTGTTCGGTCGCGGCCCTATTGTTTTATCTCCGGTCGTCATTGTTCTATTTCCTCTGTAAAGCCCACAATACCATGCTCTGATTTACTTGGCAGTACCGACCAACCGACCCTTACCCATATCATCCCTCACCAGTATGTGGCCTCGGCTGGGTACATTCGGTTCATCATTTGGTTCATTATCTCTATCCCACCCTCCTATTTGTTATCATTCTTTTATTCCCTGTCCTTCCCCTTGCCTGTTTACCCTCAGGACATTCACTCTTTGTTGTCACTCGGCAGTGGCCCTATTGTTTTATGTTCAGCCACTCTCTATTGTTCTATTCTCACTCACTCTTTTGTTCTCGGTCATACTTCATTGTTCTATTATCATCCACATTCCTTGTTCTATTCTTGATCATGGTGGACAATACCTCCACATGATTCTTCATACCTTATTGTTCTCCATTCCTTGTGCCACTCTGTTCCACATCTCACTTATTAGCCTATATAAGTAGCCAATGTATGTAGATGGTTCTTTGTTCTGGAAATCAACTAGGTTTACGCCTTCTTGTCCTCCCTTCTCCTGTCCCAAGTCCTTTACCTGGGCCGACACTCTCGGCACTCTCCCGGGTATCCCTCTGTCCCAAATCGGTGGCACGCATGGGAAGTAGGGCACAGCGCACGAGCACGTTGAAGCCATGCCACTACTTCTAGCCTGCAGGACTTGGCCATTACCTGTCCAACCTTTCGGCTTTCCCGAAGCCTGTCAGTATATCTGGAGCCTGACATCCTCCTCCACTCCCTCATTATCTTGTTGTCATCCATCTTCTATTATTCTAATCTCGCTTACATTCCTTATTCTATTCTTGATCACTGTGGACAATGCCTCCATGTGGTTTCTTCATACTTTATTGTTTTCCATTCCTTACGCCACCCTGTTCCACATCTTGCTTCTTAACTATATAAGTAGCGGGATGTATGTAGATAGTTCCTCACTCAGAATATCAAATCGGTTCGCACCCCTTTGTCCGTTCCCCATCTCTAAAAGTCCTTCGCTCGAGCCGACACCCTCGGCATCCTCACGAGACTCCTCCCGGTCCAAACTAGTGGCACGCACAGAACAGCAGGGCGCAATGCACGAGCACGTTGAAGCCTAGCCACTCCGAAACGGTTTGTAGGACTTAACCGATTACCTTGGCGTCACCAAATCCTAACAAGGTGCCTGCAAGCCCGAGGAGTGGGGAGAAGGCTGTGAGGCCATTTTTGTAGAGAAAAAAGGGGGGAAAAAAGGAAAGGGAGTAGTATATGTGGGTGTAAAGGTGTGTGGGTGTTATGTGAGCTCTCTAGGAAGTCCCTTGGGTCCTACTGGCTCGTACAATGCCAATGGGACCATGGGAAAATTTGTTGGGGGTGGTAGTGTGGGACAAGAGTTGCTCTCAATGGCATAGAACTATATGTACATGGTCTTGGTTTTACTTTTTGAAAAAAATCACTATTGCAAATGTAGTATATCCAAACTTTCAAACATCTTCCCAAAATTCATAATCACATTTTTAAGCAGTCTGACACTGTCAAATTTTTTTTAGTCAAAAAGTTTTTGCACTGACATAAGCACCCATATAAGGAAATATTCCATATTTAGAAAGACATTCCCACAGATAAGGTAGATGACATATGGATTCCACTAAGGTCATGTGACTCAAGTGTCATATCCACCATTTTGCAAAAGGATCTGGCAACATGCCAGATACTATTCTAGCTGAGTTGGACAAGGCTCATATTGTATAGTGTAGTACAATCATTTTTTCCAAAGAAAATTGCCATCTTCTATAGTAGAATACATTTTTTTTTCAAAAAGAATTTCGACAATGAAAATTTTTGTGCTGTGACAGTGACATTGTCACATCATGTGACTATAGCGGAAACCATTTGTCTTCTACCTTATTTCCACACAACCAGGGTCAAATTGAAGTTACATTATAATTTGTACAAGGCAGGCTATACAAATGATAGATAATTTTTATCCTTTGACATTCAAGGCCTCCAGGGTGGTGTTATATAGATATAGAAAAGTGACCACACTATGGTTGAATCTAAGGTGCCTAAGGCATCCACTAGATCCTGCACCTGTACAGCCACTAACCCTAACCCTAAATGGTGGCCAAATCCATGGGGCTTGTTTCAAAACATTTTCCCTGCTTTTAAGGCTTCAGAAAAGGATATATTAGGATTTGTGTAAGGGCCAAGATGTTGTATTGCTATAGGATCTGAAGGAAGAGCTGATAGGATGTTGGAATGAAGTGTTTTTGGAGTCTACAATGATGCTAGCTTGAAGCATCAGAATGAGGAGTTGAGTCACTTGAAATGATTCTAAGGTAGAAGACAAATGGTTTCTGCTAAGGTCACGTGATGTGATAGTGTCATGGTCATAGTGCAAAAATTTTCATTGTTGAGTCAAAAATTTGTATTCTGCTACAGAAGATGGCAATTTTTTTGGAAATAATGATTGAGCTACATGATATAATATATAGACACACCTGGTCCACCAATTACACCCAAGAGGTACCAAACCAAACCAATGTATAGAGCCTGCCGAAGGACACCTGAGAGAGCCACTGAACAGGTACATGAGCATACCTGATCTGATACACACCAGTTCATTTTTGGTAGTCTGCACATGTAAACAGAGTACCAGGTACCAAGAATGCCGATGATGTATGGGCCGAGTACTATTGCAATAGTACCAACTTCACGATGCTGGCAGGAATAGGCCAAGTCCTGTAGACCAATCGAGGTGGCTTGGCTTTAACATACTCGTGCATTGCACCCTACTTTCCATGCATGCCACTGATTTTAGACAGAAGAGATACCTGGGAGAGTGCTGAGAGTGTCTAGGGAATAGCATGGTTAGGCCAACCCACACAGGTCACCAGGTCAGGTGCCCCTGGGGGTTGGGTGCAGGTCAAGCCAAGAGCATCTGCAACCTGGCCCAACCTGGTGTATCATCTATGTATGCATGCATGTGTATGCGTATAACACACACTTGCTTCTGTTGTACATGTGCACATACAATATACACGTGCACATGTACAACATGAACATGCTGTACATGTACACGTATGACATGCACACACCGACACAAATACATATGACATGCACATGTATGTCGCATTTGTGTCGGTGCATGCACATACAGCATATTTGTGTCGACACGTACATGTATAGTACATTTGGATTGACGCATTTGTGTTGGCACGAATGTAACATATGACACAAATGTGTCTCATGCATGCAGGTGCAGCATGTACCCAACACCCATCGACCCATAGGAAAAAACCCATGGGTTGATGGGTTTGGATTCCCCATAGATCAGGTGCGGGTCACCTACATTTGACCCGTGGGTGACCTGTGCCATTTCCTAAAAGTATCGGCCTAAGTAGAGGACTTCAGACGGGAGGAGGGAAGACAAGAAGGTGTAAGCCAAGTTGATATTCAGAATGGGAGAATTATCTACATCCATGTACTACTTATATAGGTTAAGAAGTGAGATGTGGAATCAGGGTGGCATAAGACATGGAGAAAACAATAAGGTATGAAGAGCATGTGGAGGTATTGTCCACAATGTTCAGGAATAGAACAAAGAAATGTAAATGAGAATAGAACAAAGAAAATGTGGCCAAATAAGAAAATAGAGATGTGGCTGCAAATAAAACAATAGAAAGTGACCAAATATAAAACAATAGGGTCATGGCCGAGGATAAAACAAATAGAAAATGTCCTGAGGTGAAATGGGCCAAGAAATAAAGAAAAAACAGGGTGGAGAATAATGAATAATAGATGAGGGAAGAGTGGATGATGGATAGGAATGGGAGATGTGGATGATGAATGTGCCAAGCCGAGACTGACTTACTAAGTGACTTGTAGATGACTTGGTCACTTGCATGTGGAATTAGACTGATCATTCGGTTGGCACCACTGAGTGAACCAATACTTGGTACATGTACTTGACAGTACCTCCTCCTTAGCAGCTGAACCCATGAAGCCTGTAGGTGGAGTTTGAAAATAAGGTTTGGGATGCCTAATGTGACATCACAGAATGTTTGGGATCTAGTGCCCAAACTCCAACCACCACCATTGTCCAATCACACAGCCCTATCAGAAACCATAGAAAAATGGGTTACGAATCAGATGAAGAGACCAAATGAATCACTGAGCTTATGGAGAAGAAGGCCAAGTGGCAGCGGGACCACCAGGAAGTGAAGGCGGCTTGAATTGCCAAGGAGAATGCCAAGGCTGAAGCTGAGGCCAAAGAAAAGGAGGAAGCCATGGCAAGAGTGGCTGAGGAGAAACAAAAAGAGGAAGAGGCAGCTGCTGCGAAGCAGGCTGCTGATGAAGAAGCTGTGAAGAAGGCAGCCAATGAGGTGGCCGAAGCACAACAGGAGATGGACAAAGAGGAGGCATAGTGGCAGCTGCAAAGGAAGCAGTAGAAGAGTAAGAGGCCACAAGGAAGGCAGCCCAAGGAGTGGCAGCAGCCCAGGCTGCTGAGGGGAAGGGGGTGGCCAAGGCCACAAAGGAGGCTGATATGGCCAAGAGCAACCAAGTACCTGCAACTGAGGGTACCGAGAAGGTGGTGACTCCCACAGATGTGGGAGTTCCAATGACTAGTGTATGCAAGAGGGGTAGGAGTGCAGAGGTATGGGGCTGGGAATGAAAGAGAGAGAACAAAGTAAGAGGCCAAGGGTGGCCAAGGTGAGTGGGGTTTTCTTTATGTCTTCTTCTTTTACTGATTTCTTTTGAATAGCATAAGGGAAAATGACCCAGGAGTGGTCCCCCTTGCTTCGTCCACCTTGTGAGAGGTGTGCGACCCGTCAGGAGGAGTGTAAAGTCCCAGGACCAGGGGCTGCCTGTTTGCGCAACCAATGTAAGGTCAGGTGCACCTTGGCAGTGCCAAGGGTCTCCAGGGCCAAAATTTGGCCCTTCATCCAGGAAGACGATGAGGAGCCCGAGGTGGGGAGTGAGGAGGAGAGCAGGAGTGAGGAGGAAGAGGAGGAGGTGAAGGAACTGCCGAGGAAGAGGCTGAGGTGGGCTGTTACTATGAAACTAATTAAGAGGACCCTGGTGGTTGAAGTCACAAGGCCCGAGCCCTCAGGAGATTGATGGGCCATTGATGTCCTGGAGGCCATCCTCTGAGGACAGGAACAGATGATAGAGATACTCCTCCATATAGTGGAGGAGCAGGAGCACACTTGTGCTATGGGTTTGGGGGGTTCAGGAGGTTTAGGAAGAGTGGGAGCCAATGAGGGTCCAGAGGAGGACCAGTTAAATAGTGATAGGGAGGATCAAGGGGAAGAGAAGGGGAAAAAGAAGGAAAATGAGGATGAGGATATGGGGGAGAATGATGAGGATGAGACTCCAAAATAGTCTCAAAAATAATAAATTTGTTTTATATATATATATTTTGAGTGAAAAATGAAAGAAAATAAAAGGGCATAAGAGATAAAAGGAACAAGTGAGACATGCCGAGATTTTTGGCCATTTTGGTGTGATGAATAAAAGAAAAAAAGATGGATAGGTAGGCTAAGAGAGGATTTTCTGGAACTGAGGGGTATTAGGGATGAGTGTGATTGTAAGGTCAGGAATAGAAGGTCAAGACATTGAAAAGAGAGAAATTCAGAATGGAGGTAAGGTCGAGATGATGCAAGGTCAGGATGGAGAGGAAAAGAGGTCAAGACAGAGGGAATTAAGGTCAGGAGGGAGAGGAAATGAGGTTGGAATAGAGGGTTGGGAGGTTGAAAAGAGGAAACTTGGGATGGGATGTATTTGGGAGGGGGAATTGGGTAGTTTTGGAGGGTTTCTAGCTAGTCGCCACCCCCCCCTTTTAGGTAGATATCCTATCATCTAGTAAACCTGTCAGCTTCGAGCCAAGCTTGTTGGAAAAAGAGTGGTGAGAGCATATAATGGGGGTATACAGAACAGATGGAGTAAAAATGGATGAGAACAGATGGAAGAGACTTGGCCGAACATGCCAAAAGGTGCTGTTGACCAAGAGGCCCCTGCTAAAAGCTTGCCAGCCTTTCTGGTATACAAGCATGCACAAAGGCAGTTGCATTGACTAGGGCTATTGGCAGAGCTTCCAGCTATGGAACAGGATCCTGGGTGAGGCTGTTGGAGCAGTGGCAGGTGCTGACTAGACCAAGGCCATTGGGACACACCTAAAGATGTTAGTGGTGTTTTGGAACATAATACTACCTAATACCCTTTTAATCAATGGATTACAGTGGGTGAGCGAGTTGTGACTGAGTATTGCTGACCGATGAATCTAGTGATATGACAGACAGATGGCCAGACTGAAATTGTCCTAACAAAAATCTAGCAGACATATCTATACATTCAGTAATGACTGAGTTAGTAGTACTAGATCAAAAGAATTCTAAGGGAATTTGGAGACAAATAAAGTAGGGGGGATTTTTATATTCCCAGAGGTAATAAAATTAAATAAACTATGAGCGAATGCTGATTCAATCAGGCATGAAAGTGGGGTTACTGAGGGGTTCGGCAACAAATCAGATAGCAGAAGGATTAAAAGAAGATAAAGAGGAAATAAGCATTGATTTAAACCTCACTACTCACACCTCCTGAGTCAATGCAACTCTTGGTGTGCTTAGAGGCTAATGGATGGCAGGCTAGTTCTCGGGCACCTTGGCTGATTCCTCAGCTTTGGGGTCCAAGGCTTCAGTCACCTGGGAAGTAGAGTTGGGAGTCATAGTCACACAGGCCTTGATTGCTTTAGGGCATTCGGTGACTTTGTGATCACTGGCGGCACAAAGGAGACACAGGTTATTGTCCATACATCTCTGTTGTTCCTTCGGGAAGAGCTTGCTGTTCTTGCCAAGGTTCTTAGCATACTCAGCTTGGTTTGGCTGAGGAGTTTTATTGTCCTTGCCCTTCTGTTGGTTCAGGGTGTCCGTTGTCATTGCTGTTACCTTGCTGGCAGTTGTCCGAGGTGGATCTGTTGCCAGACTTGTCCGATTTCGAATCTTTCTTTGGCTCATTACTACCCTCCTGAGATTGTTCAGCCTTTCGTTCCCAATACCTCATGTCGATCCTCTGATCAAGGTTTCAAAGGTTGTCGAGGGTGCAGGGTTTGTCAAAGTGGATGAGGCTGTCTTTGATGTGTTTCGGCAGAGCCATATATGCCTTGCAGAGGAGAGCATTGTCATTGTAATTGACAAGAGCCGAGAGCCTGTAAAATTCTACAAAAAACCTAGTTGCCTTATGATTATCCTGCATAGTCAGCTTCTTGAGGGTGAGCCTGGCATTGGCTTGTTCATCCCATGAGCTGAAGTTAATCTGCAACTCATCCATAAATATCTCCAAGTCGCTTGTCCAATGAGGTTCCGTGTTGGGGTTGCCAGTCAGGTAAGGCTTGAAACATTCCAAAGCCATTCCCTTCAGATAGGAGACCATGTAGTTGACCTTTTGCCAATCATTGGGAAACAAATTAGGCTGGGTGTGGAAGTTCATTCTGTAGAGAAAAATAAAACCTTTTAGCTGTTTTGGGTCAGTCCCATCAAAGGGTTCCAGCTTGCAAATTCTGACAGCTTGACTGTCCTGATGATGGTGTCAGGCCATTCTGCCGAGTTAGAGGATGGTGTTTAAAAGGTTGTTGTTGTTGTTGGCCAGGTTGGGAGGGGCCCTGGCCTGAGGAGCTGGCCCAGCTTGCAGAGCTTGCCAAGCCTGGGGAGCTGGCCTGGCTTGCAGAGCTTGCCTGGCCTGTGGGGGTTGCCTGGCTCAGGGAGGTTGCCTGGCTTGTGGAGGTGCAGCCACAAGTTGAGGAGGCATGAGTACAAGGGTTCAGGCATATTTGCCTGCCAATCTTGCTGAGGCTGTCCCTCAGCTTCAGTACCTTTACAAGAATGTACTGAGCCAAGTTCATCCTGTACTGAGTGGAGTTCCTGGTTGCCATTGTCATCGTCTACATATTTGATGTCATTGACCACCTCTTTGATGTATGAGTGCTGCTTGAAGGGGGAGGCAAGATGCTATAGTTCGATTGGCGGTGGCAAAATATAACAGATATGGAGGGGTGGAGTGCCAGAGGCACCATGTGCCCTTCATTGTAAAACTGTTGGGGTGAGCCAGTGTGTTCAGCATGGGTCAAAGATCTAGTTCATGGGAGTATAATTGTAAGAAGTCAAACATGGGAAGTAGTTTGATTCTGAATATACTGTCAGTGTCACGACCATGCATCGTGTTTCGACTTACTCGGCAGTACCGACCAACCGACCCCCATTCA
>QLPI01018896.1:0-35290 GCA_003314275.1 Chroogomphus rutilus | reverse complement strand
TGGGAGTTCGAGTACGGAACTGTAGCCAATGCCTCAAGAATCACGGCCATAATGAAAATTCTCGAAGGGAAAAACCAGCGCAGCTGTAAAATAGGTGAACACGAAGGCTCAGCCTATCGAACTGTTTGGGTGTGAGGGTCTTGCAGACACCAGAAGGTTATATAATCTTCAGTGCTTCTGGGTATCCAGGGGTGGAAGGTTTAAATGACTTCTGATTCGGGTCAGCCTTAGACGTGATCGTGAGAGCAAACTATCCGTAGGAATGCGGGACCTATTCATTTGATCGAATCGTCACTATGCCCCATATATCTTAAAGCCTTGAAGATTCTCTACAGTTACAGGAAAACACCAGCGAGGCTAATTTGAGGTGTGCTAGCACTTCGTGGCTGAGTACAGCAATCGCAGCCCAGAAAGTCAGGACTAGGTAAGGAAATGCCCATCGATCACAGATTCGATTCGATCGCACAACTCATGCAAACATCGGCCGGCCAGGCCTGATGCGTCAGGGCCACATCTTCATGTTGCTTTCCTCCTCGACTGAGACAAGAGCTACGTCTATCACAACACACTGGGCAGTACTTATCACAGGCACTCTTCTGTTAAACTCAAGTCAGATCTAACAGTTGTACTATGCTCACGGCACCTCTAAGGCCCCGAGTAAGAATACTATTACTACATCACTGAATCGAGAGACGCTGTTAATATCCCAGTTTCTAAGTGACGACTGTTGACAATACTGTGTGTTTTGGTTCCCTGGTTATTCGCACCTACTCTCATCTTCCCAACAAAACTACCACGGAGACTGATTAATCCATACCTACTTTACAATGCCTTAGGGTTGGGTCTTATCTTACCCCGGTGATGTCGGGCTACATCATTCATTGATGTCTAGCCAACACGATACTTGACTTGGAACGCGACTCAGTCCGATAAAGATTGATGGATGGTTCACCGGATTTGGTTCAATGTTGATTTTTCTCATCAGTCATCCAAATACAGCCACACGGTTGATAGATCTAGAGCAGTACACGTTGTTGAGCCCAGCCTTCTGGCTTAGTCAG
The DNA here is from genome assembly GCA_003314275.1 of Chroogomphus rutilus. Lineage (NCBI taxonomy): Eukaryota > Fungi > Basidiomycota > Agaricomycetes > Boletales > Gomphidiaceae > Chroogomphus > Chroogomphus rutilus. The sequence goes on along the minus strand of QLPI01018896.1, from coordinate 34,229 downwards.
ATTTTGGGAATAGGCATTGCGTATATTCACTGGCAGAAACTATCTAGTACACTGTTGGGCTAAGGTTAGTATTAATAAATACCTAGCTTTGTGTTATCTTAGATGAGCATCAGTAAAGAATTATTCTGTTGGAAAAAGAAAAAAAATTGGGAGGGGAGAATCAGGCAGACAGTATTGATTGGGAAATTAGCACATGGTAACATTGAATCTGTGGTGTAAAAATAAAAGGCTAAGAAGCACAAGCAATAGCTGTGGAGACTTGCAAGACACAGACTAAGATCTTTGCTCAGCAATGAATATGAGCAAAAGGATGATCAATTATTTTTTGAAGGTTATTATTCTACCTGTTGTAATATCATCCAAGGCCTGAATTTGCAGGAGAGGAACTTTTTGTACAATCACAAAACACAAAAACAAGAATGGTTGAAACTATAGATCATGATGAACTCACAGCAATAGAGGCACGAACCACACATATGCAGGAGATGCAAGAAGGCAAGAAGAAGGGGTGCATGCTAGTGCAAAAATAAATTCCTAATCAGTCCACTAAATGTTAGTGATGCAAGACTAAGAGAGTCAGAGGGAGACAGATGAGTTTGCTTATAGTAATGAGTGTTGGAAATTCATGGTAATCGATTTTTAGTATTTTTCTTATTTTTCTCATTTTCTGTTACTGTCGCGTACTTTTATTGTATGGGCGCGTTCTCTTGTCACATGTGTGACAATTTTCACTTACACGCGTGACATTCGTCACTCACGCGCTCTCATTTGTAATCACTCGCGCGTGTCATGTATGACCCTTGCGTGCATGAAAACTTTTCCCTTATATTTGCGTTTTCTCATGTATAATAGCGTAGTCAATGACTGTAAGAATAAAAATCATTTTTATCCTCTCCACTCATGAGCCTAGTCCTCCCACATTCCTTTATTCTAAAATAATAATCATTCACCCTTAAAATCCCATCACAACAATGAGGGCAGGAAACATGGTTAAGACCTACCTGCTATGTCTTTTTTGTTGAGCACAGTAGAGAAAAGGAATGAGAGGAGAAAAATTCAGGCACATGCACAGACACAGACACAGATGCAGATTGTTAGGATCTTACCAACAAGAACATCATTGCCTTGTCACCTTGCTAGAGTCACCCTCTTTCCTTTCTTAGTAATTCCACTCTTGAACTTTTTCAGCCTTTATGGTCTAGACCTTGCTGGGCCCATCTTCCTTTTCCAGTTATATCCTCACTTATACCATTTTCCTTATTTGGTATAATGACAATTTTCATTTATAGTAACAATAGTATTAATATTATATAAACCTAGTAAGGTAGAGGACAAACAGTTTCTGCTAAGGTCACGTGACTCAAATGTCACATCCACTATTTCCCACAAGGATCTGGCAACATTGCTCAAAATTTGATTCTAAGACCACAGATCAATGGCATAGAACTATATGTACATGGTCTCAGTTGTAATTTTTGAAAAAAATCACAATTGCAAATGTAGTATATCCAAACTTTCAAATATCTTCCCAAAATTTATAATCACCTCTTTAAGCAGTCTGATACTATCAAGAATTTTTTGATCACAAAATTTTGTGCTGCCATAATCACCTATATAAGGAAACATTCCATATATAGAAAGACATTCCCACAGGTAAGGTAGAGGACATATGGATTCTGCTAAAGTCACATGACTCTGTCAGGCTTTGGGAATACTGTCAAGCTGTTGAGCTTCGGTAATGCTGAAGCTGTAGACTGGTAACAGCCAAGTCCTGCAGGCCGGAAGTAGTGGCTTTGGCTTCAAGGTACTCATGCATTGCACCCTACTTGCCATGTGTGCCACCAATTTGGGACAGAGGAAGTACTCGGGGGGTGCCAGAAGTGCCGGCCTAAGTAGAGGACTTTACAGAGGAAGGAGGAGACAAGGGGCCTAAGCCTAGTCGATACCCAGAATGAGAAAGTATATACATGCATGCCCTACTCATATAGGTTTAAGAAGCGACATGTGGAATAAGGAATGTGGAACAATAAGGTATGCAGAGCATGTGGGAGTATTGTCCACAACGAGTAAAATTAGAATCAAGAAATGTAAACAGGGATAGAACAATAAAAAATAGAATAATAGGAACATGGCCAAGGATAGGACAATAAGGAGGGCCCAATTATAAAACAATGGTTGTGGCTGAGGATAAAACAAGGACAGGAAGTCCCAAGGTGAGGTGGATCGAGGAATGAGGAGTAGGCATGGTAGGATTAATGGATGGTGAATGGCATAGAGTATGTAAGGGATAAGGACAAGGAATGTGGGTGGTAGATGTGCCGAGCCAAGACCGGCATACCAAGTGACTTGCATGTGGCATAGACACTTGTATGTGGATGTAGGATGACTGCTCAGTTAGCACTGCTGAATTACCGGGATCTTGGTATGTGTACTTGACAGACTCAAGTGTCATATTGTTATGGTCCATGCAGCCAAACAAACCCACATTAAACCCCACAACCACCTGCACCATTCCCGAGACCTTTCCAATCGCCCAAAGCCTGAATAACAGATTTCCGGAGGTCCGACATACATCCCAAGGTTCCATGATTCCGAACCTCCGAAGACTCCGAAGTCAAGGTTCCGTTACTTTGATAACCGACGCGCAGGACCATCGCGTACCTCACTCCCTTGTTTTCTCCTTTATATTGACCCCTTGTACTCTCCTTCTCCTTGTTTTATGACTGGCAAAGATAGTACAAGGATAGTCGCATGTATATAGTCTCCCAGTTGACTGGACTATTTGCCAGTACAAATATCAACTTAATTTGCATCGTAGTCTCCAATTAGTTTCCGGTAAACTTTCCAACTTTCCGAAATTAGGGACAGACGATCGAGGAGGGCGCAACACATAAGTTGAAGCCAAGTCCCTGCAACCTCGAACCACTCGCACCACCCTATACTGTGAACAGTCCCAAGACCCCCGGCATTCCCGACTTCCATTCCCTCCGATTCCGATCCCAATTCCGATCCTCACCCCCACCTTCGGAATACAAACCTCCCCCTCGGAACCCTATCGGAACCCCCCAAACCCTTTCGGAAGTCTCTAGCTAAGCACCAACACGCGGATTTGACACATATCCACCATTTTGCACAAGGATCTGGCAACATACCAGATACTATTTTAGCTGAGTTGGACAAGGCTGGTATTATAAAGTGTAGCTCAATCATTATTTCCAAAAAATTCACTATCCTCTGTAACAGAATATAAAATTGTAACTCAACAATAAAAAATTTATGCCTGTGAACATGACCATTACATCATGTGATCTTAGTGGAAACTGTGTATCCTCTACACCACCATTCTGGCATGAGCTGAAATTAAGCTTGCTGAATGGATGTCAAGTACATGTACCAAGACCCATCCACTTGGCAATGCTGACCGAGTGACCATCCTATATCTATGACCAAGTGTCCATGCCGCATGCATAACACTTGGTACACCAGTCTCGGCTTCGGTACATCCACCATCCACACTCCTTGTCCTCACCCTTTGGTCCATCTCACCTCGGGACTTCCTGTCCTTGTATTATCCTCGGCCATGACTCTATTGTTTTATAGTCAGCCACTCTCTATTGTCCTATCCTTGGCCACATTTCTATTATCCTATCCTTTATTGTTTTATCCCCGTTTTGCATTCCTTCATTCTAATTTTACTTGTTGTGGACAATAACCACATGCTCTGTATACCTTGTTGTCCCACATTCCTTATTTCACATGTCACTTCTTAACCTATATAAGTAGGACATGCATGTATATAATTTCTCATTCTGGGTATCGACTAGGCTTAGGCCCTTCTACCTTCTTCCCCTCTATTAAGTCCTTGACTCGGGCTGGCATCACCAGCATCCTCCTGAGTATCTGTCTGTTGCAAATCGGTGGCATGCATAGGGAAATGCACGGGTCAGGCCAACCCGCATGGGTCACCAGGTCGGGTGTCCTTGGGTGTGGGTGCGGGTCAAGCTGCGAGCACCCGTGACCCGGGCCCAACCCGGGGCGTCAACTCCGACACGAATGCAACTTACGCATACGCACACGGGCCGACACGAATGCGACGCCCTGAACATGATGAAAGCGCCATACGCACATGCAACACCATGAACATGATGAACGCACCATACAAGTCATACATGCTGTATGCACTGCATGCGCCATACATGCCGCATGTGCCGTTCGTGCTGCATGTGCTGTACGTGTCATATGTGCTGTATGCGCCATATGTGTTGCACGCACTGTATGCGTCGTACGCACCATATGCGCCATACGGGTCGCACATGCCATATGCATCGTACGCGCCGTATGTGCCATCCATGGCGCACGCGCCATACGCATCGTACGTGCCGTATGCGTCGTATGCGCCATATGCATCATACGTGCCGTATGCGTCATATGTGCCATATGCGTCGTATGTGCCACATGTGCCGTATGCATCATATGTGCCGCACGTGCCATACATGCCATACGCGTCGTACGTGCCGCATGCACCATACATGTCGTACATGCCACATGTGCCATACGGGTCGTACGCGCCGTATGCGCCATACGCGCCGCATGCACCGTATGCACCATACGCACCGTATGCACCATACGCACCGTATGTGCCATACACACTGCACGCGCCATATGCGCTGTACATGCCGCATGCGCTGTACGCGCTGTATGCGCTGTACGCGCTGTATGCACTGTACGCGCTGTATGCGCTGTATGCGCTGTACACGCCACATGCGCCGTATGCGCTGTACACGCTGTATGCACCACATGCGCCATATGCGCTGTACGTGCCGCATGTGCCATATGCGCTGTATGCACCGCACGTGCCATACACATCATATGCACCGTATGCGCCATACGCGCCGCACGTGCCATATGCGCTGTACATGCCGCATGTGCCGTATGCGCCGTACGCGCCGCACGTGCCGTATGCGCTGTACATGCCGCACGTGCCGTATGCGCCGTATGCGCTGCACGCGTGCAGGTGTGGCACGCACCCATCGACCCATGGGAAAAAACCCATGGGTTGACGGGTTCGGGTTTCCCATGGGTTGGGTGCAGGTCACCCACATTTGACCTGTGGGTGACCCGTGCCATTCCCTAGGCATGCATGGCAAGTAGGACACAACGCACGAGTATGTTGAAGCCAACACCACTACTCTTGGCCTGCAGGACTTGGCCATTGTCTGCCTGACACCCTTCGGCAGTACTGAAGTCCATCAGTACCCGAAGCTTGACAATGGATAGATCCATGACCTGAATTTAATCTTGGCAAAGAAATTTTCAACCTTTTTTCAAGGTACTTAGACATTATTAAATAAGACTTGATTTATGCCAACCTCAAAAAAACCCTTGAACTGTAAGATTATTTCGAGCTAAACACCCAAGGTATTATTAGTCTAATATCCAGGTTAAATTTTGCAGTAGGCAGTCTTGTGTCAGACTGTTGTCAAGGTAGTATAAAGAGCTTTTCTATAGGTAATTCTCTTGTATTGAATATTGAGATAATACAAACTATTCTATTGTTAAAGTGTAATGAAAATGTAATCTAATGCCATAACAAGCCAACAAAAATCCCTGGTCAACATACAATTGATGAACCTTATTGCAAGTATTGCAGCAACCATTGGTGGGTACAGTACCCCTATAGTAAGAGCACAGGGCATATGGGGTGTTGCAGTATGAGGCACATGGGGTGTCATAGTATGGAAGGGGGTATGTCAGCAGTGGGGGTTGGAGGAGGTGGGAGGATGTGCGAGCATGGCTTATGTAATCCTACAAAAAGTGCAATTTCATCATCAAAAATATTCAAAACAAGACACCTTGATATAAAACCCTATTTACCAGAGGAGGGACCCAATCCAGAGAGAGAGAGAGGAGAGATAAAGAAGAGGATTGAGGGAGAGGATGGCTGAAAATAGGTCAAAAAGTGAAAATTAGTAAATAACAATAGTGAAAATATAATAATAGAACTCACATAAGTCAGTAGATAACAGAGAAAGTAATATATAAGGGTGGGAGAGGAGAAAGGGACAGGATGTAGCTGAAAATGAGGCTAAAAAAAGGGAAATCAGTATGAAAAATAGACCAACAAAAAAAGGAAAATAATGCTTACCAGAGATAGAGAGACCAATGAGAGCACAGGGGTAGCAGCAGGGCACAGAAGACAGCTATGAGAAGCAGCAGGAGACAGCAAAACCCCCAGCAGGAGACAGCACAATCCCCAGCAGAAGACAGCACAACCCCCAGCAGAAGACAGCACAACCCCCAGCAGAAGACAGCACAACCCCCAGCAGAAGACAGCACAACCCAGAAGATCCTAGAATTCCAGAAGAAGAGAGCAGAAAGAGAGGAGAACCCAGCAGTAATAACCCAGGAGAGAGGCAGCAGACACCCAGAAAGCCAGAAGAGACAGAGGAATGTTATCAGCAACCAACGCACCGTATGCACATGCGTATGACACACACGCGTGCGGCCTGTTTGTGTCGTACATCGCATGCGCATACGTCGCGTTCATGTCGTACGTCGTGTGCATGTATGGCATGTTCATATCGTACATCGCGTGCACATACGGCGCGTTCGTGTCACACATCGCGTGTGCATACGGTGCATTCGTGTCGTACATCGCGTGTGCATACGGCGCGTTCGTGTCAGTACGTGCGGGTGTGGTGCGCACCCAACACCCGTCGACCCATGGGTTGATGGGTTCGGGTTTCCCATGGGTCGGGTGTGGGTCACCCACATTTGACCCATGGGTGACCCGTGCCATTCCCTAATTAGTCCACCAGAAGGTTCAATGTAGCCCTCAGCTGGTGCCAGAGTCAGAGGGCTGCTTTCTAGTTTTTTTACTCTGAAGCATTGGTTGCTCCAGAGGCCACTATTAGTTAAAAGCTTGGGGGAATGGAACTGTTACTGTATGTGTTTTCTCTGATATTTATTTCGTATATTTATTCGGTTTATATTGCATGATAACTGCGTGTATGCGGTTATATGGCCGGTGTGTATCGAAGGTTTTTAGGTGCCAGTCCAGGAGGATGGTGCACAGCTGGTAGAGTATGAATATAGACTGTGGATACTCAACGTGCGGGAATGTATGTGAATGAGGGATGTAGATATTGTGTACTACACCTGGAGATGGTATCCTGGCATGTCCAGATGTTCGATAGGATGATTGAAATATATGAACTTGAAGCTTCGATTGCGCACACAGGTGTCAAGCTTTTCGATCAGTCAAAGGACAAGTGAGGCTATAACTAAAGTGTATTTTCGTAAGTACCTAGTTTTATATATAAATTGGCCATAGTATGATAAAACAATCTCTTCCAAATGTAGCAGCGGCATTCTAGATCCAGATACATAGGGAACGGCACGGGTCACCCACGGGTCAAATGTGGGTGACCTGCACCCGACCCATGGGAAACCCGAACCTGTCAACCCATGGGTTTTTTCCCATGGGTCGACGGGTGTCGGGTGCGTGCCGCACCTGCACACGCTGACGTGAACGCGCCGTACGCACATGCGACATGCGACACAAACGCGCCGTATGCGCACGCGACGTACGACATGAACGCGCCATACGCGCACGCAACGTACGACACAAACGCGCCGCACGCATGCGTGTCATATGCGTGCGCGTACGGCACGTTGGTATTGGCGTGTGCACGGATGGTGCGTTGGCATCAGCATGTTGGTATCGGCGTGTTGGTGTCGGCGCATTGGTATCGGCGCGTTGGTGTCGGCGCATGGGGGTATGGCGTGTTCGTGTCGGCACGGTCGTGTCGTACGCGTACATAGTTGAGGGGGCGGGTTGGGCCGGGTCACGGGTGCTCTCGGCTTGACCTGCACCCAAACCCAGGGGCACCCGACCCGGTGACCCGTGCGGGTTAGCCTAACCTGTGCTATTCCCTACAGATACAGGGTCGTCACCCTGCTTTGTGATCCCCCCTTCCACATCATTGACTGCGCTCTGTACTGTGTTATGCTGTACATGTAAATTTTCATCGTCATTGGTGAGTACCTTCTCCTAGATCCTGTTCCAGTCGGGAGTCCCTAACTTCTTGTCATGTCTCCCTCGAAAACAATGTTTATGCCTGGTCGTGTGTCATTCTCTACCGCATAAGTCTGTTCCTTCATTTGTTTCAATCTTTTCTCCTACTAATCTTTTCCTCTTTCATCCCTCGTCCCCTTTGTTCCTCCAGCTATACTCACATTCAATGTGTAAGTAGTGTCATTTGTCTGTTCTAGGTTGCAATATTGCATGAGTTACGTCTATGTCGTGTTTATGAGTTCATTACTAATCGTTTCTGTATATTGGATCCTCTTTCTGCATGTTCCTCGGCTGTTCTATCCATGTGTACCTCCCTGGTCCCTTCTACTCCCGCACTTCCTCTGTCCTCCTCTACCCTTTCCTGCTCCTTCTGCCCCTCATTTCAACAGCCACCTCATTTTCTTCCATTGTCAAGGCCATGCACCCTTTGGCAGCTGAAGAAGAAGACTTGGTGCATTCTTTGGCCATGTGACCTGTCCTGTTGCAGAAGAGACAGAGGTTTTATTCAAACAGTGTTGCTGTTCCTGTGGTATAAGTTTTCTGTCCTTACCAAGTTTGGACAATAGGTCTGAGGTGTTTTTACTACCTCCAGACAGGTTCAAGGATTGGCCCATGTCAGCTAATTTATTGTCAGGGTTAGTGGTAGAATTTGGATTGGCAGGGGACTTGCCCTTTTCATTAGGGTAGTTAGGGGTTATAGAAGAGGTGGACTCCCTAGCTACTTCAGATTGGCATTTCCAGTAATGGGCATCAATAGATTGGGACAGGAGTTGAAGTTGGAGTAGGGAGTGTGGCTTCCCTACTCAGGTGTTTTCCATCCTTGATCCTGCTTGGAAGACTGTTATAGAACTGGCAGTAGAGTGTGAAGTCACCCTATTGGATGTGGATGGCAAGTTTCTTAAACTCAACCACATATTTTATAATGTACTGGTTGTTGTAAATGCAGAGGTTCTTGAGATTGGCTTCAGCCTCCCCTTCTGGTCATGAGGGCCAAAGTTGGTCTTGAGTTCTGATACAAACTCTTGGTAGTTGTAGAGCCAGGATGGCTCATCATCAGGGGTGAGGGCTGGTTCAAACCAGTCCAGGGTGGCACTGGTCAGGTATAAGAGTATGGAGGTTACCTTAGCACTGTCAGAATCAAAAACATTAGGGTAATCATGGAAATTCAAGGTACACTATACGAGGAAGGCTTGTAGTTTTTTAAGTCAGATCCATCAAAGGGGTCTGGGTCCCAGACCTTGGTTTAGGGGGCTGACTTTTTGGAGCTAGACAAGTTACTTGCTAGTATAGTGATGTCCTCTGCAAGTTAGGCATATTGTTTGAGTGGTCGGATGGAGCCATTCTTGGTGGCACTGGGGGGTTAACCAGTGGGACAAGGAATGGGTTTGATAAGGTCAAGTATGGGTTGGGGTTCATGCTTGACTGTCTGGATTCAGCTGGTGGCTCTGGGGCAGGCATAGAGTTCTGAGGGGTATGGATGCTGGGTCTAGCAGTGGGTGAGTCCTGCAGTAACAATGTGTGGCAAATAGATGATTCTGTGATTGTTTGCAGAGCCTTGATGTGTGTGCTGTATCTCATTGACAATTAGGAGTGTAGGTTCGAATATACTGTTAAGTCTGAGGCCCAGGCACTTAATTTATACTTGCCTGTGGGTTTCTGCAAAGGGCACAGTCCATCCATCGGTGATAATATGATGAAGAGATAGGTGGTTGGATTGTCAAATTGATGGAGGATGAATGATGGAAAGGTAGATATATGGACAGGTGACAGTGGGTAGAAGTACTGAGGTTGGCAGTCAGACTCACAACAATGACTATGCAATAGTCAATGCTGAGGGTTCACAGTCATAGGAACTTGGCTTCAACTTATATGTTTCATCTTCTTAGATCATCTGTCCTTTATTTTGGATTCACAGAAATGTGAGTATAGATGGGAAGACTAAGTCAATATTTAAACTAACAAACAGTCCAGTTGGCTGGAGGTATATATACCTGCATAAGCCCCTTGTAGTTCTAATGAATGTACCAAACAAAGAATAGGGATGGAAAAATACAAGGGGACCAAAGTACAAGGGGATCAAAGTACAAAGAGCAAAAAGAACAAGGAGATGAACTGCCAGGAGCCTCAGGGACACATGGTCTGGGATCATAGGAGCATGGGAAGGTGGGATCATAGAACCATGGAAGGATAGAAAGAACTTGGTCATCCAACTAGGTTGACTGAGTGGGATAGATTGATTGGTGAATGGTATACTTGGACTGTTAGCCTGTTGGTGCTTGTAGGTTAACTAAAGGCCCAGGCTATAACACTCACATAACAAAAGCAAGCATGAGTGACACCAATGCTGAGGATTTCAATGCCATAGATTTGGAAAAAATAATCAGCAACCTCAGAAATGCATAAGCTGAGGATTGTATTCACCTCACTCATGTGCTCTTCTTGAATGCTATTTCTCCTATTTCTTATATATCTTCTTTTCTTCTACATCTGCAATTCTGAATATATATTAAGGTTGGTGCTCTCAGGGGTAGTATATATATGCATCCTAAATGGTGTCTATAACCTGTTAGAGTTAAGTGCAGTAGCTAAGTACAGACAAGCTTAGTGAATGAAGAGTTCACTGAGCATATACTATTAGCCTACCTAATTACAGACAAGCTATAGAATGGTAAGCTTAGTCTGTCTATGTAGAGAGAAGGATACACACCTCAGTAAATAGGAAGTTGTTGGGGATTTCTCAGTGCTAGGTAGAGAGCAGTAGAAAAGCATAAAAATAGTTTAAAACACTAAAGTACAAAAATATAGAACACTCATCCTAGTACCACAGTATTTGTCTTAATTAGCCTTGGAATGCTAATTAACATAGTCTCTTGTATTTGTATATTTACTAATAGGCCTTTCCTAACCTTCCTGGTGCTTCACAAGGCTCTCTAATGCTCCATTACACTTGATGCATCTTCTATTATTTACCACCAAAGGTTTGGCCTGAAATTAGAACACTTCTGGCCATTGAATTGGACTATAATATTAAATCCACATGTCAGGCGCTTAATGTAACACTACCAGAAAGGTTCCATGGGTTTCCAAAGGGTTCCATAGGGGGGTTGAGGTTCTGAGGACATAGGGGGTCAAAGGTCATAAGGCCAAGGGCTAGGATAGAAGGGACAGAAGCAGATGATAAAGTGCCAGGGACTTAGGGTGAAGGTCAGTTACAATATTAGACTTGTAGGGCTAGTCATTTGGGTGTTCGAAGTCAGAGGGACTTGGCTTCAACTTATGTGTTGCACCTTCCTTGATCTTTGGTCCCTAATTTTGGAAAGTTGGAAACATGCAAGAGACTAAGTCAGAAACTTAGGATGCAATTAAGTCGATATTCATACTAGCAAATAGTCCAGTCGACTGGGGGTTATATACATGTAACTACTCTTTGTATTTTCTCCTGTCCAGTCAAAAGACAAGGGGGGGGAGGAGGAAATACAATGGGTCAATAGAAATTGAAGAACAAGGGAGCTATATAGGTACATGGTGATCCCTCAAGACATCTACTGCAAGGGTGGAACCTTGGCTACAAAATTGCAGGGATTTAGGGTTGAGGAACCTTGGGTCATAGAGAGGAATTGCCAAAAGGTGGTCAGGGGACTGTTCCTGATATCACAGTTGGAAAACTCCCAGAAAGGGTGCAGATGGTTGTGGGAACTGAAATGGGTTTAATTGGGGAGAATGGGTCATAACATATAGCAGGATTCAAGTCCAGAGCTATGTTCCTAGTTTCTCCTTAGAAACACACCAAATATTAGCCTGAGACACTCCTGTCTCATACAAATATTATGGTGAGATACTAGACTGTCTCAGCACTACCTCTGTCCTTAATCACATGCTAAAATCTGGTCTAAAATGCCTATTTTATTGCTAAATAAGGAAGGGAGCCAAGAATAGATTCAGGAACTTCTACAGGCTTCCAGCACCTTCCATCACTTTTGTAAAATACCACCAGGTTTTGGAAGACTTTCCTTATTAGTTAGGTTAGTCAGGAGATATTTAGCTTACCAAACAGTCTGTAAATTAGTATAAAAGGAGGCTTTCTTACCCCCCTTTGAAAGAGAATTCATCTTACCTCCTTTCCACTTGTCTAAGTGTGACACTGTGACTCAGTAATTCTTAGTCAGCTGTTGATAGTCCAGCTAAGGTACACCACCGTTCAGGCCAGAGCTAAAAATAACATTGAGTAAAAGTCTGGAGTTTACCCTATTCTGGAACACTGGTCAGTGGTTGGCTTCTGCTTTTTTCAAGGTTGACTCTCAAGCTTGAAAAAATGTTGAAATCATGAAATATAAAGGTTAGCATTAGGTATATTTATTCTCAAAAGGCAAGGTGGTATCAGGGTTGTTGAGATGAGAGATAGAGAGGATAGGGGAGCAGGAAGGAATTAGGAGAATATATGGGATTGGGAGCACAGAGAAGTACATATATGCAGGAAAAGGACTCAGGAAATATAATTGGAAATAAAGAAGCATCAGAATAAACAAAAGTAGTATTAGCATGATTGGAAAAGTATATATAGATGTATCGTGCACATGTGTAGAAGCTACAGATCGAGAAACAGAGGCCTATATGCTAGGCACCCACTGAAGGAAAGAGGAAACCAGGGATAAGAGAGCATTAGATATACCTGGAGTAGGATCCATGGGGCAGAAATGAGTTTGTTGAGTTTTATTGTTCCATCTCATATTCTCTAATACCCAGTCTATATATCCATGTCCACTTTATCATTCCGTCTCATGCATGTCACACAAGGTCACAGCGTCAGTTGGTGACATGGACTCTGGGTGCAGGGTACATCTTAATCCAGAATGGGTACTGTTGTTGTGGAAACAACAATGGACTACAGTATATATAGTATAGTAGTGCAACTGGCTTCCCTTAGTGTTTGACTTAGCAGTAAGGGTAAGCAAGTATTATTCTCATGGAGTTCTCTCAGTGTCACTAATGTCATTTAGTAGATACTTGTTAACAGGTAGTTAAGCAATGACAATCTAGTGTTTGACTTAGCACTAAGGATACTTGTTAACCGTCAACAGGTTACAGGCCCCATGCTTTTCTAGTTTCCAAAAGAATATATTATTGTCTAGCTCAACACTCACAATCCCCCCCACTCAATTGTCTATCACCCCTGAAGACTACATACGTACACTCAGAATGACTATGCTGCTCACCCTTGAAGAGATTAAGGACTATGAGACAACCAGCTCATCCAGCTATGCCTCATTCCCTAAGCTAACTAAAGATAACTACTTCTCCTAGAAGTCCAATATGGAAACCCAGCTGAAGATGCTCATGCAGTGGGAGTTGGTCATGGGGAAATTGCCAGCCCCAATTGCAGTTGACCCCTGTAATATGACTGCAGATGAGAAGAAGTTAGCAAGGGCATGGGCAGTCTGGACTGACAGGGCATACATAGAGATCAAGTCCTGAGTAGAGGACAATCAAAGGCTGCTGATCATAGGCACCTCTAACCCTATGGTTGCATGGGTAACCCTAGCAAGCAACATGAGCGATCAACAAGGGGGAAACCAAGCGGTCCTACTTACCGAGATGGTGAACGTGAAGTTTGAAGGAGAAGGCATCATGGACTACAAGTCAAGGATGGACCTACTCTGGAGGAAGCTCAGTGATACTGGACATACTATTGCCGAACCATAGTACCTTACCTATTTTATCAACTCGCTCTTTTTTTTGAATTGGACCCATTTGTCACATCGATAACTACACTAACAACACCATAGACGCACTAGTGTCTAGAATTAGGCAAATAGAGCTTAAGTACAAGTCTAAAGATGAATCTGGATTCAACATGGCCTTCTCTATACAAAGGAAGACCTGCAAACCTACCAAAAAGGATGCAGGAGGCAGTGGCACAGGCAAAACCCCTAAAGGTGATAGTCAAAACAAGAAGAAGGTCACCTGCTATGCATGTGGCAAGAAAGGCCACTATGCAAAATACTACACCAATAGAGCAGGTAGCGGCAATCAGAACAAGGACAAGTCAAAGTCCAATACAAAAGCTGACTCACCAAAGAATTCCCCAGGACAATCTTCCAAAAGGGGAATGTTCTCAGTGATTGAAGAGGTTGCCACTGCAGCCAGTGAGGTGGAGACCAGCAGAGTGATATGCCTGAATGACTCTGGGGAATCAGGACATTACGTACCGGCACAGGAGGACCTCTATGATTACCAGGCATATATAATGTCGAAGGTAATCATGGCAGCAGATAGCAATAAGATGGAGTTGCTAGGGCAAGGCACTATGAGATTTGTCATAAGAAACAATGGCATGGACTCAGAGGCTGCCATCCCTAATGTTCAGTGGGTACCTGGAATCCACACACGGCTGTTAGCACCCTCACAACTTGAGAAGGATAGATTTGACATATCTTTCCACAAATCAACCTGGACTATCAAAAACCCTGATAGCTCAATATTAGCAAGGGTAGGTGAAAGAGAGAAAGTTTACCTCCTTATGCTTGACATCATACAACCACTGAGGAGTATGTATGCAGCCCCAGAAGTGTATACCTTGGAACAACTGGAAGATAAACTATACATGTGTAATTTCAGTGACTCAACTGACATCATGAGGTGGCACCAACATTTAGGACACCTTAGTACTGGGGCCATACATGAATTAGCCAGAAATGAAGAAACCGGGATCAAATTTGATCAAGACTGGTCAGACTTACCAGCATGCACTACCTGCATGCAAGGGAAACTGCACCGCTTACCTTTTAAAGTAGGATGTACTAGGGCTGAACAACCAGGAGAGCAGATCCACATAGGTTTAGCAGGCCCCATAGAAACAACGAGCTTCAATGGAAAGAAGTACTTCATCATCATTGTGGATGATGTGTTGGGGGCCATCTGGGTTGAAGCCCTGGCTAGCAAAACAGAGGTCAATCCCAAACTCAAGGAATTCATCAATACATTTGAGACTGGCTACAGCATTAAGGTATGCTCCATAATGGCCGACAATGGATGGAATTCATGAACAAGGGATTGCAGAGCTACCTCAAGTCAAAGGGCATAGCTCTATTCACATCCATGCCATACACTCACTAGCAAAATGGAGTCACTGAGAGGGCCATACGGACCTTAACCGAAGGGGCAAGGAGTATAATATATGTTGCCAAATTTCCCAAAGCAATGTGGTCTGTTGCTGTAAAACAATAGCATATATTGTTGAATATAAATGGTATACTTTGGGTCAATTCTACATTACTTGTTCTATGGTATACATATGTAGATACTTGCATTGCTAGGAGACACAGTGGGGTTGGGCATAGGTGCCCAGGGTACACATAGGAGTGGGGCAGCCCTAGTTGGTTCTCCTCAGTGTCTGTCTACACTGAGGAGGTAAGAGTGCTGCCCTATTATACTATACTAGACAAACTGATTAGCTTGTAGTCTAACTTTGTCTAGGTAATGCATATCTCAGTGTCTGTCTATATTGAGGAGTCTAACTTTGTCTAGTTGCATAACTTACATTTGTGTCAAGTTGTCCATAATACTTAACATATATCAGAAATCGCTCACCTAGTAGATGCAACAAAGGAAAGACCCCTATCAAGTTCCTGAATAGCAAAGTGCCAGATCTTAGCCACATGAGGATATTTGGATGCCCTGTTAGTGTTTTCGTCCCCTGTCAGGCTCCGGACATACTGACAGGCCTCAGGAAAGCCGAAGGGGGTGGATGGGTAAAGGCCAAGTCCTGCAGGCTGGGAATAGTGGCATGGCTTCAATGTGCTCATGCGTTGCGCCCTACTTCCCATGCATGCCACCGATTTGGGACAGAGGGATACCCAGGAGAGTGCCGAGAATGTCGGCCCAGGTAAAGGACTTGGGACAGGAGAGGGGAGGACAAGAAGGCATAAACCTAGTTGATTTCCAGAACAAAGAACCATCTACATACATTGGCTACTTATATAGGCTAATAAGTGAGATGTGGAACAGAGTGGCACAAGGAATGGAGAACAATAAGGTATGAAGAATCATGTGGAGGTATTGTCCACAATGATCAAGAATAGAACAAGGAATGTGGGCAAGAATAGAACAATGAACTATGACTGAGAACAAAAGAGTGAGTGAGAATAGAACAATGGGAGTGGCCAAACATAAAACAATAGGGCCACTGCCGAGTGACAACAAAGAGTGAATGTCCTGAGGGTAAACAGGCAAGGGGAAGGACAGAGAATAATCAAGAATAGGAGGGCGGGATAGGGATAATGAACCAAATGATGAACTGAATGTACCGAGCCGAGGCCACACACTGGTGAGGGATAATATGGGTAAGGGTCGGTTGGTCGGTACTACCGAGTAAATTGGAGCATGGTATCATGGGCTTTACATCCCTCAGGAAAAGAGGAAGAAATGGGATACAAGGTCCTGAGCAGGCTACATGGTGGGGTATGAGCCTTACGAGTCAGGGTATCTTGTATGATATCCTGGTGGGAAGAAAACTGAAAAGGCACATGACCTTGTTTTTCTATGAAGAGGTGATCCCACCTGCTGTACCAGCCCTGTTTGGAGACAGCAGCATCACAAATGCAAATATGAAGGGTGAATGACTTACCGGTAATCGCACATCTGCACCAACCATGATGGACACCCAGTCATATAGAGGTGGTTGTATGCCACATGGCACATTCAACGCACCTGGCAACCCATCAAACCTGGATTGCAACACATCTAGACACATGTCTGCGATCCCAGACTACCCTCGAGGTTCGATGTGGTCAGGACTCAATCGAGGAGGTAACCAGCCAGCAACAATGGCGATGCTTGAGGATGAGGCATTGGCCATGGCATTGGCCAAAGGCAACCTGCAAACCATCAAGGAGGCACTTGACATGTCAGGGGAGGAAGGAGTGGCATGGGAGGAGGCTAGGCAAGCTGAGTGGAAGAACATCATCCACCACTGCATATTTGGAGAACTGGAGGAGCTGCCCCCTGGTACTAAGGTCATCAAGACTAGAATGACATTAAAAACAGGCAGGAGAGATGGCCTGGTAGTCAAAAGGAAAGTCAGGATTATCGTAAAAGGGTACGATCAAATACCTAGCATTCACTTCACTGACATGTATGCACCAGTCATCCACTAGGAAACCCTACGCCTACTACTGGCCATTGGAGCAGCGACAGGTGCTGAGCTGACATGTGGCAATTATGACATCAAGTCAGTGTACCTCTATGGCATGATACACAAGGAGGTATGGGTATGGCAAGCTGAAGGATTTGAAATCCCTGGAAAGGAACACCTGCCCATGTGGCTCCTCAAGGCATTATACAGTATAAAGCAAGGAGGCAATGAGTGGTGCCTCACACTGCTGGACTTCATGGTTGGCGGTATCAGATGGACATGTTCAGATTTTGATCGTGCGCTCTTCTACAGGAACTGGGAGGAGGATGACTCTTGGGCCATCATCAGATTTTGGGTTGATGACTCAACTCCAGTAGGGACGTTGCACCGGTTCATTGAACTGGAGGACCAGGTTAGGTCCAAATTTGGGATCTCAAGTGAGGGACCAGCACAGTGGATCCTTGGGATGGCCATCAGGTGAAATGTGGATGTGAAGATCATCTATATCTCATAGCAGGATTATATTGAAAAGATGGCGAAGAAGTACAATGTAACTGATGTGAAGCCCGTTTACTCACCACTCCCACTAGGCATAGATCTGACCTTCCCTCTATCAGCCACTGGGGGGGAGGATAGGGGCCAGGTGGCTGAAGTGCCATATAGGGAAATCATCGGGAGTCTCATGTTTGCTTCTCTAGTGTCTAGACCTGATATCATCTATTCCATAAATCTCCTCTCAAAATATCTCAATAACTATGGGGCAATACATTGGGAAGCAGCAAAAAGGATTTTATGTTTCATTTATACCACATGGCACCAAGAGCTCACATTAGGAGGGTTAACCGAGTTATGTTCTTATGCAGATGTGGATTTTGCTGGTGATACAGAGGATAGGAAGTCAACATTGGGCTACATGGTATTTCTAGGGGATGGCCCCTTTGCATGGGCCTTGAGGAAGCAAACTATGGTTGCTCTCTCTACCATGGAGGCCGAATACATCGCACTTACAGAAGTCACAAAGGAGGTACTCTGGGCTCAGAAGATTCTGGAGGAGCTGGGACTGAATGTCATCAAACCGATCCATATACACTAAGACAATCAATCGACAATCGCATTTGCTAACAGCCAGAAGACTCTCTAGCAGATGAAGCACATTCAAGTTGAGCAGATGTTTATTAAAGACCACTTAGATGAAGGGAGCATCAAACTAGTCTACACACCCACCGCCAAAATGACTGCTGACATCCTGATGAAGCGACTGACCCCCATGGTACATCGTATTCATGCAACGGCCTTGGATATAGAGGATCATTTGATGGAGGAGGAGTGTTGAGTTTTATTGTTCCATCTCATATTATCTAATACCCAGTCTATGTATCCATGTCCACTTTATCGTTCCATCTCATGCATGTCACACAAGGTCATGGTGTCAGTTGGTGATGTGGACTCTGGGTGCAGGGTACGTATTAATCTGGATTGGGTACTGTTGTTGTGGAAACAACAATAGACTATAGTATATATAGTATAGTAGTGCGACTGGCTTCCCTTAGTGTTTGACTTAGAAGTAAGGATAAGCAAGTATTATTCTCATAGAGTTCTCTCAGTATCACTAATGTCATTTAGTAGATACTTGTTAACAGGTAGTTAAGCAATGACAATCTAGTGTTTGACTGAGCACTAAGGATACTTGTTAACAGTCAACAGAGTTACAGGACACATAGAAGCAGAGAGGCATATTACTCACATGTTGGAAAGCGGAGGAGGATGTATCCAGGGTGTATATATGCAGGTGATGTACACTTACCAGCAGAGAAACGGGGTACAATATTGAAACAGGAGCTAAGAGGATCACAAGAAGCACAAAGGAGATTCTTAGCATTTAGTTAGGCCATACAAACAGGGCAGACAGGAATAGATTGGAATTGCAGTGACCTATATTAGGTCAACTGCATGTGGATGCTATCTCAGAGTAGTTACATAGGGGATCACACATTGGACACAAGTTCTCTATAAGAAACAGATGTTAGATACAGTAACATTAAATTAGTCTCACACTCAAAGAACACTGTCTATTGTCATAATCGATGAAGTTTTGGATCACTCGCATTAATATACCAGACTATTATTGTCGTCATCATCACTCATATCCCCAGACCAAGTGGAAATATATTATTAACTGTATCACAAATTATCTATGGTTTTACCTATATTTTCCCATAGACACCATCATTGCCAGATGGCCAAGTGGCCCCTTGTATATCCACAGATATTTTCACATGACCATATATGATATAGAGCCATATCAGGCTAGTTCCATCAGGACATACACCCAGTTGTCTGGACATGCTGGGAATAGTCTCTGATACATACCAAAAGACACTTACATCGGTACTACATGCTATTAATATCAAAAAAGTTCATATACAACTGTTGCATACTCATGCATCCCCCATAGCTGTCTCCCTGGGTAGGTGCTTAATCGAACCTAAAACATTCTCATTGTACAGTGGGCTGCATATGCCCAGAAATAATAAAATCAAAAACATATTAAATAAGAATAAAATAAGAACAATATCTAGACAATTTTCCTCTATAGTCACTTGGGATATTCGCCTAGAAGGGTGACCCTAGGTCATATATTGGTTCAACAACTGCCTCAAATCAAACTCGTGTGCCTCAAACTCACACACCTCAAACTCATGCATGGCTTCCCCCCTAGGGAATGGCATGGGTTCGGCCAACCCACACAGGTCACCAGGTCAGGTGTCCTTGGGTGCAGGTGTGGGTCAAGCTGAGAGCACCCATAACCTGGCCCAACCCACGGTGTCACGTGTGTGCATATGATCTGCACATGCCATATGTGCACACATGACACAAACACATTGCACATGCCATACATGCCTGTGCCGCACACTCTGTAGGTGCATGCATATGATATGCACTCACCTCATACGTATAAGTGCAGCACATACCCAACACCCATCAACCCATGGGAAAAAACCCATAGGTTGACAGGTTTGGGTATCCCATGGGTGGGGTGTGGGTCACCCACATTTGACCTATGGGTGACCCATGCTATTCCCTATTCCCCCACCTGCTGGCTGCTTATTGGCATGTGCGCGGACGGCGCATTGGCATCGGCGCATTGGTATCAGTGCGTTGGTGTCGGTGTGTTGGTGTCGGCGCGTTGGTATCAGCGCGTGCACGTACGGCGCATTCATGTCGGCACATGCATGTCATACGCGCGTGTGTATGGCACGGTCGTGTCGTACACGTGCATGCGCACGCATACATAGTTGAGGGGGCGGGTTGGGCCAGGTCACAGGTGCTCTTGGCTTGACCCGCACCCAAACCCAGGGACACCCGACCCGGTGACCCGTGCGGGTTAGCCTAACCTGTGCTATTCCCTAGGACTAATAGAGGTAAGACTCAATGCATCCACTCTTTCCAGTCCAAACTCCCTGACTATCTGCCTGGCCTCTGACTCACTACCCAACCATCACCTGGACAGTCTTGTTGACTTGGGTTCAAGACACTGTTTCATTGACTTCACATTATTGTCCAGAAACAACCTCTATCCCCACCCAATTCTGCTGTAACTTTTTGATGGCTCCTCTAACTCTGTAATACATAAAGCAATCAAACTTTCAATCTGCTTCTCACAAGGGGAGCAATACTCTGTTCTTCATCACTCTGCTAGATTCTAGTTGTTTAGCAGTCCTTGAACATAACTGGCTCACCCACTACAATCTATTGATTAACTGGGAATTGAGTAGTATTTCATTCAGATCTCCATCCCTAATTAATTCTTTGGTACCACCCAAGTCTACATTCTAGTCAGCACTCATCTGACCCTCTAAAAAATCCACTCATTGCACCAAAAGTAGCATTGGTCAATACTACAGCCTTTGCCTGCATCTCAAAGATAGATGGAATCCAAACCTTTCAACTCTTCCTATCTGACCAAAACAAAAATGAGGATGGCTCAATAGACCTGACTAATGTCCCAAACAAGTATTATGAGTTCAAGGATGTTTTCAGTAAAAACAAGCTGACCCTCTCACTCTGCACTGCCTCTATGACCTAAAAATATAACTTGATGAAGGAGCTTTTAGTCCAATTTACTCCCTCTCTAAAAGTAAACTGAAATCCCTGCATGAGTTTCTAGATGAACATGTATCCATCAGTTTCATCCAACCCTCACAATCCCATAGTGGCACACCAGTTCTCTTTGACTATGCATTAACTTCAGAGGATTCAATAAAATTATGAAGAAAGACCACTACCTACTACCCCACATATACAACCTTCTCAAAAGTCCCCACAAGGCTCAAAGTTTCACAAAGAATGACCTACATCATGTCTACTACCTTGTCTGTATCAAGGAAGGAGATGAATGGAAAACCACCTTTCATACTTGCTATGGATCATTTGAGTAGTGCATCATGCCCTTCAGACTCAGCAACTCTCCATCTACTTTCTAGTGGTTGACAAACAACATTTTCTCTGATATCCTTAACCTATCTATACTGGTCTACCTAGATGACATACTAGTATATTCTAACAACTTGGAACAATACAGGAAACATGTCTGAGAAGTTCTGTACTAGCTGAAAATCAAGCACTTGTACACCTATACAGACAAGTGCCATTTCCATGTCGATACTATAGAATACCTCAGATACATCTTGTCCTGATAAAGTCAAAGTCATCCAGGACTTTTCTGAACCCTGAAAAATCAAGGACATCCAGTCCTTCCTTGGATTCACCAACTTCTACAGGTGTTTCATTTTTAACTACTCTGACATCACAGTTTTGCTAACATATTTGCCATAGAAAGACACCCCTTGGAACTTCACCAAAAAATACAGGACATCCTTCAAGACCCTCAAAAAGGCCTTTACCACTGTGTCAGTGCTGAGCCAATAGGTCCTTGGTTCTCAACTCATTGTCAAAACTGACACCTTCAACTACACCCTTGTAGCCATCTTGTCTATGATCTCTCTAACAGACAATGACATACTGTATAGTGGGTCAAAAAACTGCTCCAATGTTTGTGCATTTTAGAAAGATTGATATTTTGTGAAGGAATGACATCAGCAAAAGTTCTGAAAATCTCACATAATATATTAGAACATGTTGGATATCTACCAACTTCAGAAATCATGTAAGTCTAATCAAAACTCATTGCTCAATAAATCAAACAAAATAATCACTCAGTGGGGCAGTTTTTTTGACCCTCTAATATTTTCTCTGATTTTCAATATTACACACCAGTATAAGGTAGGAGTAGGTCATGTGAATCATCAACATGTCCTGTGACCTTATTTGTACTGATTTGACATGTTGAACTTTGTTCATTCATCTCCTTGACTCCTTACCACCACTATGAAATCTATCTCTGCTGAAAAGCATTCTTCTGTTGTTTCTCTCCTCAATGAGGGGTATTCCCACCATCAAATTCAAGCTAAGACTGGAAGGGTACTATTGGCAGGGTCAGTAGGGAGGTAGAGGGGGATAAGGGAAATCATCCTGGTGGCCATCCTTCCAAGCTTTTCCCTTATGATAAATAGCCAATTATCCATCAAATCAGCTCTAGGAAGCTTGAAAATATTGTCCAAGCCATTCAATTTAAAAATTCCATCATATCTACCTCTGTCACTCCTCAGACTGTTAGGAATGTGTTGAAGGAAGCTGGCTTTAGATCAGCAACAAAGAAGAAAGTCCATATGCTCAAGGGGTCTCATCATCAGCAATGTCTAAAGTTTTCCCAATACCATGAAAATTAGACTTTGAAGGACTGGAAGAGGGTGTTGTGGACTGATGAGACAAAAATCAATAGGGTTGGGTCAGATGAGAATAGGGAACGGCATGGGTCACCCACAGGTCAAAAGTGGGTGACCCGCACCCGACCCATGGAAAACCCGAACCCATCAACCCATGGGTTTTTTCCCACGGGTCGACGGGTGTCGGGTGCGTGCCGCACCCGCACGTACCGTAGGCATACGCGACGTATGACACGACCATGCATGCAACATACGACATGAACGCGCTGTACGCGCACGCGACGTACGACATGAACGCGCCGTATGCGCACACGACATATGACACAAACGCGCCACATGTGTGCGTGTCATACGCGTGAGCATAAGGTACGTTGGTGTCAGCGCATGTGCATATGGCGCGTTGGTGTCGGCGCATGCGCATACGGCGCGTTGGTGTCATACGCATGTGCATACGGCGCGGTCATGTTGTACGTGTGCGCATGGGGCGCATGCATGTTGTACGCGCGTACATAGTTGATGCGGCGGGTTGGGCTGGGTCACGGGTGCTCTCGGCTTGACCTGCACCCAAACCCAAGGGCACCCGACCCGGTGACCCGTGCGGGTTACCCTAACCCGTGCTATTCCCTAGATGAGAAGGTATATGTTTGGAAGCAACAAGGGGAACCAGTATCAGACGGGACTATCACACCAACTATCAAACATGGAGGGGGGAATAACTTGATGGTTTGGGAGTGTATGGGCTGGAATGGGGTGGGGAAGCTGATAGAGGTGCAGGGTAACATGGATGTAGTGCAGTATTGTGAGATTTTGGAGGAGGGAGTGGAGGAGAGCATTGAAGGTTTGAAGATAGCTAAGGATAAGTGGTACTTCCAACAGGACAATGAACCAAAACATACCTCAAAAAGGCAGACCAGTGGTTTTCTGACAACAACATCATTCCCATAAAGTGGCCTGCCCAATTCCCTGATCTAAATCCCATTGAACACCTCTGGAAACACCTCAAGGCCAAACTCCAACAATATGACATACCTGTTAAGTACAAGTACCGAGATCCCGGTAATTCAGCAGTGCCAACCAAACAGTCAGTTGACATCCACGCACCAGTGTCCAAGCCATATACAAGTCACTTGGTACGCCAGTCTCAGCTCAGCACATACACCATCTGCATTTCTTACTCCCATCCTTCATCCACTCTTGGCCTCCTGCCATCTATTAATCCTACCATATCCATCCCTTAACCCTCATCCCGCTTTATTACGGGACATCCTGTCCTTGTTTTATCCTCGGCCACCACCCTATTGTTTTATATTCAGGGACTCCCTATTGTCCTGTCCTTGGCCACATTCCTATTATTCTATTCTTTATTGTTCTATCACCACTTATATTTCTCCATTCTAATTTTGTTCATTGTGGACAATGCCCCCATATGCCCTGCATACCTTATTGTCCCACATTCCTTATTCCACATGTCGCTTCTTAAACCTATATAAGTAGGACATGCATGTACATACTTCCTCATTCTGGGTATCAACTAGGTTTAGGCCCTTTTACCTTCTCCTCCTCTGTTAAGTCCTCTACTTGGGCCGGCATCATCGGCATCCTCTCAAGTATCCCATCTGTTACAAATCAGTGGCACACACTGAGAGTAGGGTGCAATGCATGAGTATGTTGAAGCCAAAGCCACTACTTCCGGCCTGCAGGACTTGGCCATTACCCACCCAACCCCTCGGCATTACTGATGCTTGACAATACCACCCAAAGGAGTACATGAATTATGGGACAGGGTGGGAAAGGAGTGGACTAAAATACCACCAGAGAAATGCCAGGAGCTAATAGAAAGCATGCCTAGGAGGATACAGGCAGTTTTAAAGGAAAAGGGGGGTCATACAAAGCATTAGATTGTAAAATAATAGAGGGTCAAAAAACTCCCCCAATGAGTGACTATTTTGTGTGATTTATTGAGCAATGAGTTTTTATTGGACTCACATGATTTCTTAAGTTGGTAGATAGCCAACATGTTCTAGTATATCATGTCAAATTTTCAGAACTTTTTTTGATGCCATTCCTTCACAAAATATCAATCTTTCTAAAATGCACAAACATTGGGGCAGTTTTTTGACCCACTGTAACTAATAGTGAGTCCTACCACATTTTCATCTCTGAATATCTATTGACTATATCTCTATTGTCCCATGTTTTTCTCCCCCTTTTCTCCCTATTTTACCCACATATATCTACCTTTTACTCCCCCTCCCCTTCCCTCTGTATCACTCCCTCTCCTCTCCCCATCCCTTCTGCTTTTCGTCACAACAAGCCTGACAAGGCTTCAAGTACTTCTCAGTACTTAACCTGAAAATGAAATCTGAGTGTTTCTTGCTTCTATAAACATCACGACTGAACCCAATTCTTTCGGAAAATCTGGAAATAATCCAGTGAAAGATAATAAATATACATATATAGGATTTTTCAGTACAGAAGAATTGGAATTTAGGTCTGTCATATATCCAAGCTTAGGGGTCTCATTTAGTCTATGCGGTTGAGAACATGAGGTTGATTTTCTTCCTAACGAGTAATTAGTCACTGAACGCACGACCAATTACAGTTGTGTTGTGTTTATTTTTGTCTTGACTTTTTCCAAACTGATTCCCTCGGCTTCTTCAAGGTCCATGCTAATGTGGTCAGTGGGCAACTTGTCGCGAGAGGAACAGTCACTGTTCAGATCCATTCGACTGGGGGTCGATTGAGGGGAGGATTTATTCTCAGAATGCAATAGGATTTTAGGCAGTGACTTTGCCTCGCGTAGATAGCAACGATTATTAAAGCTACATTAATGAGCCAAGGAAATCAGTAACCGGAAGACCAAAGATCTTAGAGTGTGATATAGAACTGACGTGACAAGCAAGGTGTTCGAGTACATCTTCCCGATAGCCAAGGTAGGAGCGATATAAAAGTCTGTGTCAGGGTTGGAAGCGTGGAACACCAGTGCCATAATCGCTAAACCAGCTAAAATAATATTTGTTATATGCAGATGACATGGAATTTTACCATGCGTACCAGTCATTGAATTAGACTCCACCACTAGCCGCACACAGCGCACCAGGACAGTGTTAGTGTAACGATGTTCTTGTTTTCGGTGTTGCATCAACTTATGTGTTGTGGTGAAAATTCCTGAACATGCAAAAAAAATAATTTTTTTTACCAGGTAGACCATTGATATTGCGATTAGAGTATCAGTCAAGGCATCACCGACAAGCCATAGCTATTAGGCCAACAAAGGACGTAAGCGCCTCAATGGTTAATGAGCACAGTATGGAAAACATACATATAATAATAGCTTCTGGTTGGAATCGAGTACGAAGGACCCGCGAAGATGTCCCTATATTCACAATGACAAATAGTAAAATAAAAATTAACAGATATATCACACGTACCTCATGTCCTCCGAGAAATCCTGCGACACATTGCATGATAGATATCTAACAAAACATTATTCTAGAAGTGCCAGAAATATCGAACCGGGACACTGACAGCTCCGATTAATGTCGGTAGCAACCAAGCTGACTTGTTGAACACCCATATACGGTAGCAGAAGTAGCTTTGGACAATGAGAGCAATGGCAGAACCCAACCTTGGAGTGTCGAAAGGGGATAGGTAGGGATGTCCCAAATGTCGCATGTCTCCGAAGCCGGACGCAAACCAATAGCGGATGTCAGCTCCAGACAGACCGGTTTCCAGAGTCTCCAGAATGAAGATGCCATAAACTACACAAACCTCCACTTAAGTCGATATCAGATGCACTTGGCATCATTCCTCATACCTAAGCACTTAATTAACCGCTGATCTTGAGAGAACGAGAGATGATAGAAGTCTATATATTCTCTCAGTGTAACCATAATAACGGGATATCACAGAGTCAACTCACAGACTTGAGTGACTAGAACACCATACAGCAACCAGTTGAATAGGGTTCCTATGAGCTGGAATGTAGAGTAGTAATCAGACGTGTAAGACAGGAATGCAACAAAAATTGCACCCACAAGGGGTGCCGCTCTGACGGGAAACACAAATGAGTCTTACAAAAGCAGATACTGTTTGTGTGCTTATATCTGTGCGATGGTCGGTGGAATGGGAGGAAGAGATGGTAGGATGGTAGCAACCGGCAGAGCAGACATGACTCCAAAATCACAATCGCAAGGGCTTGGGATCGATCAATTTCTCAGAAGCCACAAAATAGCAGGAAGAGAAACAAGAGACTCTGTTCTTAAAGAGGATTCAGAAGACGTCACGTCAGGTCCATGTTCACCGCGAGGCCACCGCTCAGTCCGGATTGCCATCGAATCGGCTGAGGAGTCTTTCCGTGCATAGCGATTGTAGAATATTACAAGTTTCCCTGATGGGGACCTCAGTTCAGAAGATCGCAGCTCTCTGACGTGAGGAAATCAGTAGGATCGTTTGGGGTTGAGAATGTGATTGAATATGAAGGCTTTGAGTTTGTATCTCAGCAATGTAGCAAACGAGTAATTGAGGTCTTCGAGCAGTTGACCTAATCAGGTTCCAGCCTGGTTCTGCCCGGTGGCCATAATGGATGCCGCCATTCTAATAACAATGGCCAATAATTACACATTACTGTAATTTTTAGAAGTTATTGCCAGAAAGTAAATTATCTTAGGAATAGATAAAATACTGGTACAGTATTCCACGGACACTTCAGGCTACTCGAAGCTAGTAAGAGCACTCACTGCCCAACCCCTACATTCTATCCCAATCCATGAGTACATGAGGTGTGTAACAATCAAGTCCACAAGTCAGCTGAGCCAAGTCAATTGCACCAGTATACTAATGTGTCAACACACAATCTGTATTCACAGCTCCACAACACATATCCAGTCAAGCACCATCCTGATTTGGACAACAGGGAGACACCCAAGCAAACCTTTGTTCACACACCTGAGTCAAACTCAACTGAGATGTTCACATGCCACACATGCACATTCACATAGTTTGTAACATATTCCCTTTCTTTCTTTCCATGATCTGAAAATCCAACCCCACTCCAGGAGAGCCTTGGAATATTTGCTAACGCCTTTAACACAAGTAAGAAGGAAATTAGTTACACCAGCTGTGCCTTTTGAAGAGTTCAAAGCTATTGTCTCTAGCTGGTGTGTGTTAAGACTGAGAGTCAAGTAAAGTGACTAGACCGCTGAAATGATATTTCCAGGGAAGTTAGGTAATAAGAAATATTATTATTGGAATTTGTTATTGTTCAGAGTACTACTTATATATGTGTGGAAGCAAGTGAAGTGGGTGCAGACATGTGAAATACATGAGGGTATGACCTACATGCGAGGAAGTGTCTCAAGAAAGGATAAACGCACAGCGTTCTGACTCTCCGAATCAGTAAAGTTGGTCTGAGCTCTGGCCATGGTACTGGAGAATGCAAGTGAATCGTATGTCTTGAGTTTTTATCCCAACAACGGAACGAACAAGGTTTCTGGGAACTGAGGGTCTAGAGAAGTTATAAAATGTGGGATAGCTGCAGATCCCAGAGTTTTCGGAGGGTCGGATGAGCACGGAGCAGGCGCTATGGGCTCGGGTGATATCAAATTCATTTGTAAATAGAGCTTGTCCCAGGGATAGATATAGGGGTGATTAAGGATGCAGAGGGCGTTTCAGGTTCCTCGAAGCTATTAGGAAGCGTTCAGTAGGATGGCCGCCATGGGTTTATGAATCAGGGACACGAGCTTCGAGCTCATCAGAGAAGCTACCGGTGCAACTGAATCTTCTTTGTATTCTTCCTAAATCTTTAGCAGAACACTGCCAAACACTCATGATAAAAATAATGCTGTGAAAGATGTGATTGAGGTATTAGATATTTTGATCGTGTCGATTTAGCCTGATCCTATTCAGTTACCGTCCTGATGAGGTCCGACGAGTCCGAGAAAATTTTGCCAGATGCTTACAGTATTGTATCAGGCTTGATTCGGCCCAATCAAGACATGAGCTTCCAGAGTTTCTTGACAGAGGTGAGCCAAGCAGTGGGAATGGATAAAATACTATAGATGGTCATGCATTCGAGAAGAAAGTGAGGACATACCTTCGCGTGCCTTGAACACTACAACGAAGCAATGCAGCATAAAATTAACAACTCCATAGAGGGTTCACAACACGTCCGATGTGAAACCGAGATACATCGAACCTAGGAACTCTATATTTGCATCTCCGCTTCCATTACTGGCCACTCTGTGAGTGCCTGACTCTCATTCATTTTAGGGAAGTAAGAATTATCGGATTTCAATTTTCAGTACTGAGAAGTACTTAAACTTTGTCAAGTTCCTATGCAAGCTGTGTTGCAACTATAGAGTGCAGCCAGGCTACTAGTCGCATAGTAGCTGGTCTTTGCACATAGAAGCTTAGGCTAAGACATGTTTATTTCTTTATTGAAACTCAGCTAGGCTACTGTACCAGTTGCTTACTAACACTGTAAGTACTTCTACTGCTTGTAACTCCAACAAGCTGTTGGAAAAGCAAGCTTCTAAGTGCAGGTTCAAGAACTAAGACAATATCAGATGAGTCTACAGTATGGGACAAGCAAACTCAACCAATTTGGTTTTGAGTGATCGGGAATTTTTTGTGCCAAACTAATGTTAGATTCAGATTCAGAATGTTAAAATACATCCAAAAAACAGGTTCTGAAGTTTTTCCAACGAGTTTTAAATGTGGCCAAATTTTTGGGCCTTTTCAGTGCAATTTTTCACCCCAAATCTCATTGTCATGACATAAAATGTAGTTAAGTATAGCTTCAATTGACATCATAGCTTGTTCAGTAACTACATGATGCTTGGTTTGCTTTCTAACAGCCCAAGCAGCTACATTCCCAGTAAATCCCTTACGTGTCAAGTACATGTACCGAGACCCGTCCACTCGGCAATGCCAACCGAGCAACCATCCTATATCCATGACCAAGTGTCCACGCTGCATGCATAACACTTGGTACACCGGTCTCAGCTTGGTACATCCACCATCCACACTCCTTGTCCTCACCCTTCAATCCATCCCACCTCGGGACTTCCTGACCTTGTATTATCCTCGGCCATGACTCCTTTGTTTTATAGTCTGCCACTCCCTATTGTCCTATCCTTGGCCACGTTTCTATTATCCTATCCTTTATTGTCTTATTCCCACGTTGCATTCCTTCATTCTAATTTTACTTGTTGTGGACAATAACCACATGCTCTGCATACCTTGTTTTCTCACATTCCTTATTCCACATATTGCTTCTTAACCTATATAAGTAGGACATGTATGTACATATTTCCTCATTCTGGGTATCAACTAGGCTTAGGCCCTTCTACCTTCTTCCCCTCTGTTAAGTCCTCGACTTGGGATGGCATCATCAGCATCTGTCAGGCACCGGTATTGCCAATGATGTGTGGGCTGAGCATTATAGTAATAGTGCTGGCTTCACAATGCTGGTGGGAAGTGGCCAAGTCTTGCAGGCCGGTTCTAGTGGCTTGGCTTCAACATGCTCGTGCATTGCACCCTACTTTCCATGCATGCCACTAATTTGGGACAGAAGAGATACCCGAGAGAATGCCAAGAGTGTCAGCCCAGGTAAAGGACTTTAGATAGGAGAAGGGAGGGCAAGAAGGCATAAACCTAGTTGATTTCCAGAACAAAGAACCATCTACATACATTCTCTACTTATATAGGTTAAGAAGTGAGATGTGGAACAGGGTGGCACAAGGAATGGAGAACAATAAGGTATGGAGAATCATGTGGAGGTATTGTCCACAATGATCAAGAATAGAACAAAGGAATGTAGGTGAGAATAGAACAATAAAATGTGATCAAGAACAAAAGAGTGAGTGAGAATAAAACAATAGAGAGTGGCCAAACATAAAACAATAGGGCCACTGCCGAGTGACAATGAATAGTGAGTGTCCCGAGGGTAAACGGGCAAGGGGAAGGACAGGGAATAAAAGAATAATAAAGAATAGGAGGGTGGGATAGGGATAATGAACCAAATGATGAACCAAATGTACCGAGCTGAGGCCACACTGTTTTGGAACCGTTGATGATTTAACCTGAGAAGCGTGACAAAACTTTGGTGTGATAAAGCCTGGTCAAGTTCTCTGACAAGACGATAGCAAGTGAATGCCAGTCCAGGTTGTTGTCCGAAAAGAATTGTTTAGAGGGGGCCTTGGCAGGTAACTTGTCAATTGCGTGTAGGAACAATAGTTTATGAGCGTAAACTATTAGTTCTACCCTTGCCTAGGATTATTTCCACTTGTTGTTCTGTATAATCTGGGTTTAGTTCTTTTACTATGTTTTTGCGTACCTTTTCTGTTATAGCCGAGAACCTTCCACTTCGGTAGAAGGGTGAGCTTCACTCTTCGGAATGAACCTCGGTTTTGCCAATTGGTCTTCGGACCTCTTGACGGAAAGGGTGGCAACTGGTCTTTGGACCAATGTACCTAAGCTGGTCTTCGGACCGACTTATATAAGAGTGCTTGCTGCACTAGATAATCCGGTGGATTAAAGATAAGAGTAAGATTGATTGCTTTTACGCTACAGAACTAGTCTCTATATATACTAATTCTAAGCTGATTATGTAACTCCCCGATAAGGCAAGACTTTCCTGAAATTAGTGGAAGGGTGTGGAAAGGAATGGAAAGTCCTGGAAGCCTGTAGAAGTTACGAGTCACCCTATGAGTCAAAAAATGAGTCACTAACAAGTCATATTCCCACGACTGGTGGTCTCATGACTGGTCAAGTCACGAAATATTATTAGTATGTGAGTCGTGCTTCTGGGCTGACCTTGTGTGTAATAATTGTCACATAAACCCAGGAATTTGTTGTACAATTGAGTCTTGAGAGCTTGAACCAGCAGTTTGGCACCATTTTCCATGTGTGATTGTTTGGCGCATGGCTGTGGGTCCTTGTGGGTCCAAGTAGAAAATAAGCGAAAATTATAAGTGCTTTTGGAGGTTTTCCTTGGGCTTGAAGAGCTTGATGATTTAAGAGTTAATTACTGGGAGGTAATTCACTCTTAAATGGCCAGCCAGAATATTATAATATGTTTTTGGTAGTCCAGATGAGACTGATTTAAGTTGGGTTATTCCTTGGAGGAGAGGTTTGGACTCCTACATATTGAACCAATTGGAAAGTGACCAGACTAACAAGGGATCATTCCCTGTTCCCTAACACACACACTGGTGAGGGATGATATGGGTAAGGGTTGGTCGGTCAGTACTGCCGAGTAAATCAGAGCATGGTATCATGGACTTGACAGCATCCTCCCGAGTATCTGTCTGTTGCAAATTGGTGGCATGCACAGCAAGTAGGGCACAACGTACGAGTATGTTGAAGCCAATGCCACTACTCTTGGCCTGCAGGACTTGGCCATTGTCCACCTGACACCCTTTGGCAGTACCAAAGTCCATCAATACCCGAAGCTTGACAGTATACCCAGAATCACACTACTTTGCATGCATTACAATATGGTCTTACCAGACACCTTTTTAATGATCTGTCACGACCACACATCGTGCTTTGACTTACTTGGCAGTACCAACCAACTGACCCTTACTCATATCATTCCATGGCGCATGGTTTCGGTTCGGTACACCCGGTTCATCACCTGGTTCATTATCCTTTCCCCAACCCCTATTCTTTATCATCCCTACACTCCCTGTCCTTTCCCCCCGCTTGCTTACCCTTGGGACATTCACTATTCTCTGCCACTTACTCACGGCCCTATTGTTTTATTCTCGGCCATTCCTTATTGTTCTATTCTTTCCCACAAACTCACCCACTTATATTTCCTTGTCTTACTCTCACATTATTCTATTCTAATCGCTGTGGACAATACCTCCACATGGTCTTCATACCTTATTCTTTTTTCCATGTCTTATGCCACCCTTATTCCACATTCTGCCTCTCAGCCTATATAAGTAGTAGATGCATGTGCATAGTTCCTCAGTCTGAGTATCAATTAGGTTTATGCCTCTCTACTCTCCTCCTTCTGTTCAGAAGTCCTTACTCAGGCAGACACCCTCGGCATCCGCCCGAGTATCTTTTCTGTTACAAGTTAGTGGCAGGCACAGGAGGCAGGGTGCAATGCATGAGTATGTTGAAGCCAAGCCACCCCGACTGGCCTGCAGGACTTGGCCGGTTCTGACAAGCACCATCGGCAGTACTGAGACCTGACATGATCCTTCTATCTTGTTATTCGGAACTGGGTTTCCCGGTAGTCCCTTCTAACTGTTTTGAATCAGGATCTGCTCATAGCTTCACCGGATCATCTTACTCCCAGGAGGGTGTCCAACAAGACAGATCCATGCCACAGCATTTTCAACCCAATACCAGTATAGATTCGGAAACCACCCAGTTTAGAAGAACTTCAGTTTTTCTGGCCGACCGGGAGGCAATGCCCCACCCTCGGCACTCTGTCCGGCATGCTTGATCAATCAGCATCAGCTCACAGACCATTTGAAAATTTGCTTATGATTATGACCCTTTTTTTGAACCCTTCTCAATCTAGTATTTCTTGCTAATAGCACAGATATGTCCACTAGATTTTCCATCCAGACAACTTAAGTCCACCCATCTGTCAGTCATGTCACTAGATCCGTCGGTCAGCAATATTTGGTCACAACTCACTCACCCGCTATAATCCATTGATTAACAGGGTATTGGGTAGTATTACATTCCGTCAAGCCACTAACATTTTTAGGTGCATCCCGATGGCCTTGGTCCAGTCGGCTCTTGCCACTGTTCCAAAAGCCTCACCCAGGATCCTGTTCCATTGCTGGAAGCTTTGCCAATAGCCCTAGTCAATGCAACTGCCTTGTGAATGCTTGTATACCAGAACGGCTGGCAAGTTTTTGGCTGGGACCTCTCGGTCAGCGTCATCATTTGGCATGTTTGGCCAGGGTCTCTTACATCCGTCCCCATCCATTCCCATTTATTCACTCCATATATGCGTATCATCTGCCTTTACAACCCTTCTCTGTTCTTCTCAGCTAGATGCCAACACCTTTAGTAGACGATGGGATGTCTATCTAAAAGGAGGGGGTGGCAACCAGCTAGAAACCTTTCAAACTGCGCAAACTCCCCTCCCAAAGACATCCCTCTAAAGAAAAACCCCTCTATTCATCACTCTCTGTCCCATCCTTCACTTCCTCTGTTCCTTCAGTCCCTCCCCTACATGATCCCAATACTCCACTCACAATCC
>QLPI01018872.1:0-16121 GCA_003314275.1 Chroogomphus rutilus | reverse complement strand
ATTAGCATCCCCTCGAGTACCTGTCTGTGGCAAATACAGTGGCACGCACGGCAAGTAGGGCGTAACGCACGAGCATGTTGAAGCCAACGCCACTACTCTTGGCCTGCAGGACTTGGCCATAGTCTGCCCGACCTTTTCGCCAACACCCCTCGGCAGTACCGAAGTCCGTCAGTATCCGACGCTTGACAGATAGCCTCCATGTACCAATTCCTGACGATCCTGTAAACTTCATGGGCTGCATCCACTGAGTTGCTTCTCCATGCATATGATCTTCTATCTAGGCTTCTTATTTCCACTCTAGCTTGTTTTAGTTGCAGCAACCACCATCATTTTGCATGAGGTGATGGTTTGTTTTTTGGTACGACCTCTTCTGATGTTTGTAAAATAGTGGCAGTCAATGCTTGCAGTTGCACATAAAATTGGTGTTTGAACAGCAGCACTGGTTCGTCGATAGTTTGTTCAAGCCTCGTTTGGAGTCATTTATTGTATTCTTTCCAGTCCACCTGCCTGTAGTTGGGCTTCTGCATCTCTGTCCTGGCTTTCACCATAACATCGACCATGGTGTCCACCGGGGAATGGTTGCTCTTTGGGGGCCGGTCTTCTGGCACTGTCCTGCAGCTAGTCAGACTTTCCGCTACTGAAGATGATGCAAAGATGTTATCTGTGTGTATATAATTGCCTGTAATCATTGCCCTAAGTGTAGGCATTTCCTTAGGCAAAACCATATGCAAGTTATATCTTGCGATTGCGTTCAGTAGAATCTGTGCCTTATCCAAGTTAGCTCTCATGAAAAGGTGAGAGTTCCATAGTTTTTCCCACATTGGGTGGTGTCTGTTGAAGTCCCCTAGCCATATCATACCTGTCATACCCTGTGCATGTGCATTGTCCTCTCCTGGCTGCCTCTGTAAATATTGCTGCATGGCTCTTATGCTGTCAGAGTGCGTGCAATTACAGTAAGTGTTAATAATGAGCACACTACCCATATGCATTCTGATTGACATTGCTGTCACATCTGGCGATCCTATTTCCACTGTCATCCATGCGCTAGTAGATAGCCTTTTGCTTATCAGCAACATAGACCTCATTCGTTTCTCTTTGTCCATGTAATTGGTCACTGGGTATACCAAGTACCAGCTGTGTGTTGCTCTGGCATTTCCCAGGAAGTTGATGTATGGCCCTTGAATTGCGAGTAGTTCATAATCATCGGGTGAATTTAGCTAGTATTTCTGCCATTGCCATTAATGACTTGTTAAAATTTTGTTGTCTTACCTTCAATTTTTTGATTTGTCAGTTTTGCTCATTCATCCTCAGCATAGTTCTTCATCATTGTCCCCTTTGTGTGTCTGTCTCATCTGATTGCAGGTGTTTACTATGCCATATTCATCAAGATGGCTTTGTCAAATTTCACCTGTTTCTCGCTCCTGCCATCCTTTGTCTCTGTGTCATATCTGGGGGTTGGCCCCCATCCCTTTCCCTAGCATGCCTCTCCTGTGTTCGTTCCTCCCTCCTTGTGGTCAGCTGCTTGCATTAATTGTTTGCCACTTGTGGCTCCTTTGTTCTTGTTGCTCCCTGTCACGTAGTCTGTCTCCAGTCGCCTGTTTTCCTCTGTCTGCCTGGTTGCTAAGTCTCTTGAGAAGGTCCCTCACATCTTCCACATTTTCCTCTCCTGCTCTGTTTTGTTCCCATGTCCACGGGTTGTCGTTTGGGAAAAACCTGTAGGTATGTTCTGGGTCACCCTTCTCTATCATCACCCATGCTGCCCTAAATGCTGGGCACATCCTGTCCCATGAGGCATGTCCTTGCATGTCTGTCAAGTCCATGATACCAAGCTCCAGTTCACTCGGCAATACCGACCGACCGACCCCTATCGATTAAGCCCACACGCCAGTGACAAGTCATTCCTTACTAGTACGTGGTCTCACCTTGGTACATTCAGTACATCGTCTGGATCACTCCTCTTATCCCATCCCCTCTATCCTTTACTATTCAATCATTCCCCATCCCTTCCCTTACCCGTTTCCTTTCGGGCCATTTATTATTCACTTATTATTTGGTCACGGCCCTATTGTTTTATCTTTGGCCATTTTCTATTGTTCTATTCTCATCCACTCTCTCATTATTTTATTTTCAGCCACATCCCATTATTCTATTCTTGATCACTGTGGACAACACCTCCACATGATTCTTCATACCTTATTGTTCTCCATTCCTTATGCCACCCTGTTCCACATCTTGCTTCTTAACCTATATAAGTAGTGAATGTATGTAAATAGTTCCTCACTCTGAATATCAACTTGGTTCACATTCTCTAGTCCCCCCTCCTTCTGTCTAAAGTCCCTTACTCAGGCTGACACTCTTGGCACCCTCCTGGGTCTTTCTTCTGTCCAAATTAGTGGCACGCATGGAACAGCAAGGTGCAATGCACGAGCACATTAAAGCCTAGCCACCTTGATCAGTCTGCAGGACTTGGCCAACTCCCGTCCACACTATCGGCATTACCGAGACTTAACAGTGTCACAGTTTATACATTTAAACCTTTTGGGGTCCAGTTCTTCACAATCCGCCATTCTGTGTTCTTCACCACATGTTCTGCAGGTTTCCTGGCTGCTACATTCAGCCGCCATATGCCACACATTATATTTTTGGCATTTGAGGCATTGGCGTGGCTCCTTTTTCATCTACCTAGCCCAGGTCCTCTTTCCAGCGATTATAATGCCATCTCTGATGCTTTGGTTTGCGGACTCTGTGGTTGCAAATCTAGCAATAATGTGAGCAGATTTCTGTCCTTCCATTCTCCTGTGAATGGGCTTAATCTAGCAAGTTGACAGTAACGAGCCTGTGGGGAGCCTAGAATCTTTTTCTATTTTCCTCATTTCCACAAGTGCATTAGGTGAAATGCTCAACGGTACATATTTGACTATTACTGTCACGGCTCTTTCTTTTATCATGGCTGGCCCTCCAAATTTGCTTAGAAAGGCCTCTTTGTTCTTTTGGATCCACCTGGTAGCTTCCTCAGTTTCTAAGTCGTAAACAATCCCACCATTTTTAAGCTTTTTCACTCTGACAAAGGCTTTGCTTGGGTGCTCCTGTGTATTGTCCAGGTTGTTTATTGCCTCATTAGCCTTTGCTGCCAATTCTTGTTCTGTAAGTTGGCCGAGGGTGTCCTGCTCCCCTTGAGGGTCCTTATCTATTAGTAGTTGTCTTGCTTTTGCTTTTGCTTTTGCTTTTGCCAGATTGTTCAGGTGTATCAAGGGTACATTACCTGTCAATGCAGAAGCATATGTCATCTCCTTGCAGCAGTCCCCCATCTCCTTCTGTTTCTGCTAGCCTTCTACTGCCTCTTTTGTTATGTCAGTCATCATCTCTAACTTGCTGATAACCGAGGTGAGGCCCTCCTCCACATATTGTTTCACCACGGCACCCACTCCCTTTGCTGCTTCCTCCAGCATCAATATCGCTACTGCCCTTATGCCCTCTTGTAATGTTTTTCCACTGACATTGTGTACCAGCGATAGCAGAGTATAGCTGAGCTACTCTGCCATCAGCAGGTCTTCTCTCATGAGGTAGCCATATTTGTTGAGGTATCATCTGGCTTGCTCTCTGGTGTGCACTGATGTGTTTGGCTCAGCTATGAGCTCGGCCCTGGTCTTGCTATTGGTCTGCTGTGCTGCATTGGCCCTCGTGCAGCCTTGTGACATGGTGGTGTCAAGCTTTGGTAATGCCACAGATGCTGGCGGGGAGTGGCCAAGTCCTGCAGGCTGAAAGTAGTGACTTTGGCTTCAACATACTTGTGCGTTGCACCCTACTTTCTGTGCATGCCACCAATTTGGAACAGAAGGGATACTTGGGAGAGTGCCAAATATGTCAGCCTGAGTAGAGGACTTAACAGAGGAAGGGAAGGTAAAGGGGCCTAAGCCTAGTTGATACCCAGAATGAGGAAATATATACATCCATGCGCTACTTATATAGTTTAAGAGGTGGGATGTAGAATAAGAAATGAAGAACAATAAGGTATGCAGAGCAAGTGGGGGTATTGTCCACAATGATCAAGAATAGAATGAAGGAATGTAAATGAGAAAAGAACAATGAAAATAAGATAATAGGAATGTGGCCAAGAATAGGACAATAGGAAGTGACCAACTATAAAACAATAGGGTCATGGCCGAGGATAAAACAAGGACAGAATGTCCCAAGGTAAGGTGGGTTGAGGAATAAGGAGCGGATGGGGTGGGATTGATGGATGATGAGTGAGGAAAGGGTGGGTGAGGGATGGGAACAAGGAATGTAGATGATGGATGTACCAAGCCAAGACTGGCATACCAAGTGACTGGCTTGGTCATGTGTGTGTTGGCATAGACTGACTGCTTTGGTCGGCATTGCTGAGTTACCGGAAACTCAGTACGTGTACTTGACAGGCGGGCATATAAGGTTCTACACTCAGTGGCATGGCTTTTTTGTTTGCTCCTTTTTTGTAGGGGCTTTGTTGTATCACCTATGGTGGTCGGCGATACCTAGGGAACGGCACAGGTCACCCATGGGTCAAATGGGGGTGACCCATACCTGACCCATGGGAAACCTGAACCCATCAACCCATGGGTTTTTTCCCACAGGTTGACAGGTGTTGGGTGCATGCTGCACCTGCACATGCCATACGTGCATGTGACGTATGACACAAATGCACCGTATGCATGTGCGACGTACAACATGAATGCACCGTACACACACGATGTACAACATGAACGTGCCATACATGCATGTGATGTACGACACAAATGCACCACCTGCATGCATGTCATACGTGTGAGTGTACGGCGTGTTGGTGTCAGCACGTGCGCATATGGCATGTTGGTGTTGGCAGGTGTGCATATGGCACATTCATGTCGGCATGTCATATGCATGCACATATGGCACAGTCATGTCATACGTGTGTGCATGCATGTTGCATGCACGTATGCAGTTGAGGTGGTGGGTTGGGCCAGGTCATGGGTGCTTTCAGCTTGACCTGCACCCAAACCCAAGAGCACCTGACCCGGTGACCCGTGCAGGTTACCCTAACCCATGCTATTCCCTAGCAATACCCTAAGGTAGTTTGTTGCTAGTGCATGTGCGAGAAATAGACATTTGAGCTTTTTGGATGTTGTGGTAGGTGTCATGTGCCCCTGGAGAGTATGTTGACATCAGGGCTTCTCAGCCACTAGGAGTACCCAAATCTTGTGCAAGCAGTTGCTGATAACTTAGAGGCCTCAATTTATGCATAGCCCAACATCGGTCTTCAAAGTTTATCTTGAGGGAGAGTAGACATGTGATCTGATGGGATATTGACAGGGGGGTTAAAACTTGAACTGAGAAAGCAATGAATGTAGGGTGCAAACATGCATCTCACCCCTGAGAGACCAATCTCAATATATTGTTTTTTTATATCGATTCCGGTGACATTCTGTGCGCTTTTTGATTCTCTATTTTTTCGTATTTTATTTGTATTTTTACCCTCAATATTGAGGGAGATATTGTATATCTACGTGTACGCAACTTACGGGCGCTTGCCTATGCACCAGATGACGCACGTGGCCGGCTCCCTGGATAGGGACCGGTAGCCTGGCTCAAACCTACGATAGGGTCAGGAGCCGGCTCTAGTATATGTGCGAGTGAAACATTACTCGCACATACTTCCCTCCTCAGTGGTTAACTACACTGAGGAGGTGAGTTGTATAATATAATTCTGTAGTGTCCGGACTAATTTTCTTATTTCTTTTACTCTGTAAGAAAATTAAATAGGTATATTTCTTGAATATACTTATAGTGGTTGACTACACTGAGGAGAAAATTAAATAGACTGCCCGAGAAATTCTCAATCCTACTGTTCATTTGCTCATAATCTCATCAATGAATACTTTGATAAAATAACCAGAATCACAACATTTTCATAACCTGAACAATTAGTGTGAACAGGGCCCAGCTTGGTTCAAAAGCCTGGGATTTGGACTTGGCTTTAGAAGGTTTGGGCCTAGCAAATCTTCTATCATATTCTCATGACACGATCCAAAATATATCCAGAATATTTTACTGGCATGAACATGTTCAGTTTTTTCTTCGTTCTCAAAAGGTTAAAACCTTTACCAATGCATACCTTTTGTACTTTTTTTTGTTGGCAAAAACATCATTGTTCTGTTAGGATTTTCCTTAGTTGCAAAATTCTAGTTAAAGCATAGGTTTTACATGGCTTTAGTACCTTTTGAAATCTATTCTTTTCCAACAAAAAAAAATTTAGTGGGGGGGTGTTCACCTGGAAAAATATTGTGATTTTCCTATATGACCTACAAAATCAGGATAAATATAATTTACTAGGTTTTTAGTATATTGCAATATTTTCTTTGCTCTCTCAATGACTGCTACATATGAATCACTATTCAAAAAAATTAATTTGACTGAGGCTTCATCCTTAGTTTCATGTTGAATTCCAAGAAAGTAAGTGGTTTATTGGCTATTCACATCTATGAGTCGCACATCCAAGCGGCATGTATTCTGATAAATGTTGCATCAACCCGAAGCACAGATGTAGATAAGCAGGCCCATGAGGGTGGATCAGGGAAAGGAGGGCATGTAATGCACAATAAATGGACATCATATAATCCCAAGATTTAATTGGTGTAGGTATTGTTAAAGTATAGAGGCTGAAATACTATCTAAAACGATGGTTAACAGTTTTATAGGATATCAGAATAAACTTAGACTTGTACCTCAGTCTCTTGGAAAAGAGCTGAGGTCACAGAGTCACACAACTGCAAAATATAACACCAAAATTCAAACTCCTACCAAAGGTGGCTATCAGGGATAATAATGAATAAAACCCATACCCCTGCTCCAATACCATCAGGTCCAGGTTGCCAGTGATCAGAAGAAGAGATTTTTGGGCTGAATGTCAAATCCTTAACAGGTATAACAGAAAGGAAAAAAATTCCAAAGGTGTATAGATATCCTCACCCAATGGTCAACAGCTTAGCAAAAACTGTGAATCGAAAAGAAGGTTGTGAGCGCTGATCATTGCATAAAGTACTTGAAATAAGAACTTCTCGCTCCTCATTATCCACCCACCATCTCATGTGCTACTTGTAATTAATGCCAATAGTGGCACCACTAGGACAGTTGAATGATTTTAAACCATCATTCCCTCCTTCAGATTTGATACTATTTGCTTTTCTTCCACACGTCCCAAAGGTTGTTGTTTTTCAGGAACATCCATCGATCCATCAATATCAAACACAACATTCCTTGAGCTGGAATGGTCCATCTTTCGAAATGGGGGCTGTTATTGTGGGTTTAGGTAACAAGGGCAGAAGAGTGTGCAGAAGTGTGTGGAATCTACATGCCTTGTGGAGCTTCATCTGCACCACCATTAATTCCTCCAGTGGGCGGCGTAGATTCATTAAGTGGAATAGGACCTGCTGTTGTAGGGACATAATTCCCTCTCGATGCTTTGCTTTGTACAACTCGAATTGGCATGTGTCGCTGATGAAGGTAAGATTCATCTGCCCAAACCCAAAGGGATCTTTCATCCGACACTATTGGCAAGTCCTGTAGAGAAGGGAGGCTTTGAGCGGTGTAAACCTGACATTGCCTATGAATCGAGGAAAAGAGGCCTGGTGAAATAGAGTGACTATATAGGAGTCATGGTGTTCTACATACCATCATCAAGACTGGTGCAATATCTAGATCAATGACGCGTCAACTGTCAACAGAATTTGTTCACTCCCTGATAGCCTGGATGCCATGGACTTATTTTTTCGGATACCATTTTGGATTTTGGATAACAAAGGAGGAGTATGACTGGTAGCCTTGTGTCTTGCAGGGTAATCTCTACTAATTTATTGTAACTGTAGCTAATTTACTTATGGAATAGGCCAATATTATAATAGCATACTATGCTCTAATACATGTTTTTTTTTCTGCTTGTATTGGACTGACTAGAATTTTTGTTCTGGAGAAATATAGCGACAAAGATGAAGCCATTACCTTTAACCAAAAAGAAAGAAAGAAAGAAAGAAAGAAAGAAGGGGAGAGGGAAAGACGAGAGATGAAAAATTTATCATAAAAGGACATGGGGGAATCAAATCACCAGAGGTAAATTGATAGTTCCAGATTTCGAGTCCATTGTATTTTTTGAATAAATTATTATTATGATTATTATTCTATCGAAAAATTTCTCCCCATATATTAAATTATGCAAACTATTACAGAGATGTCAAAGCGGGCAGTATGCATGTATTCTGAACATGCCATGAAAACAAACATCGAGTTGAGAGTTAGAGTCATAACAAATTAACAAATTAGGGGGCGTGATTTGGTACTGTGATATCTGTTGTTACCTATAAAGGTGATGTTAATAGAAGAAGTAGAGTTAACTGGCATGCCCAGCTTCTATAATTCAAAATTCAAAAAAAGGATAAGATAAGGAATGAAAGAGGGCTTGAAATTAAAATCCCCATTCCAGGTCTAACATTTCACTCACAGCACACTCACTCATTCACTTCAGAACATAACAACAATATCAGATGCATGAGGCTCACTCACTCACTCGTCACAACAGAACTTCATAATTAAAAATTAAAAATTAAAAATAAATAAAAATAAATAAATAAAATACAAAACACCCGAATCACACGAGAGATTCAAAAAGCGATGCATTAGAAACAGAACACAATGACAGAAAGATGCACATGGGATGGCCGGCAATCAGACAGTTGGGTTGGGTTGGCATTGTTGGCATTTGGTGTTTTGGTGGCCCAGGTACGGGTTCCCCCCTTATGGCATGTGGCATCTCATGTCTTACGTAAGGCAGTGCCCCCTTGAGCCCCTCAAGTTGACGCCTTCAACTGCATGCATGCCAGCACTCCAACAGGGATATAAAGAGTACAGGTATAAATACAGCTAACCAAAAAAAAGCTATACAATGAACAATGAAAAGTGCCCAATTAACCCAGGATTCATAAAGTGGTAAACAAAAAAAACTGTTCCCAAATCAACCCCCTCCCCTAATAAAAAAAAACAAGTAAAGAAAAGAAAAGAAAATACTATACTACGACACCAATGAATGCGAGGGAGATTAAACAGAGTGAGTTGACTATCCAAGAATATCATGCTCTAATACAAAAATAAAAATAATAAAAAAGACCAAAAAAAAAATGTCCAATGTCAATGCCACCCTATTTCATAACAAGCACGGCGAGCGTAAGGCCTATCATCATCTCAGACCAAAGTGTAACTCCTCGGACTGTTTGCAGGGCAGAGTTCACCCAAGTGACCCAGCAGAAACCCAATAGAATTTGTTCACTCCCTGATAGCCTGGATGCCATGGATTTATTTTTTGGATACCACTTTGGATTTTGGATGACAGAGGAGGAGTATGACTTGTAGCCTTGTGTCTTGTGTCTTGTGGGGTAATCTCTACTAATTGGTATGCTGTAACTGTAGCTATTCATGAAATAGGCTAATACTATACTGGCATACTTTGGCTCTAATGCATGTTTTTTTTTCCTGCTTGTATTGGACTGACTAGAATTTTTGTTCTAGAGAAATATAGGGACAAAGATGACACCATTACCTTGAAGCAAAAGAAAAAGAAAAAGAAAAAGAAAAAAGAAAGGAATAAATAAATAAATAAATAAATAAATAAATAAATAAATAAAGAAAGAAAGAAAGAAAGAAAGAAGGGGAGAGGGAAAGATGAGAAATAAAAGAATTATCATAAAAGGACATGGGGGAATCGAATCACCAGAGGTAATTTGAGAGTTCAAGATATTGAGTCCATTGTATTTTTTTTAAATAAAGTAAGGTAGAAGACAAACGGTTTCCGCTAAGGTCACCTGACATTACAGTCACAGTCACAGGCACAAAATTTTTTGTTGTCAAGTAAAAATTGTATATTCTGCTACAGAGGGTGGTGAATTTTATGGAAATAATGATTTAGCTACACTATATAATATCAGCCTTGTCCATCTCAGCTAAAATATGTTGAACTATATGCCTATTTTCTCAAATATAAAAACCCCATAAATATTTCTTTCTTATCTTCCATATTTTTTTCTATTTTGTTTTAATATTAACAATGTAAAAGTGTATACAAGGGAATTTCTAAAGAGCAGAGAAGAGAAGAAAAAGGGAAAAGATAGTTACTGAGTTGAACAGCTGACCACTGTTCCATATATGGGTTTATTGGACGGCGACTTGATTTCAAAGTCATCTACAGACAGGGAGGACGCAGTGATTTTTTTCAAAAAGTAAAACTAAGACGATGTAAGCTACAGCGGCAAATACTAATATATATGTAAGATAATACCTAAGATGATGTAAGCTACAGCGGCG
Source organism: Chroogomphus rutilus (assembly GCA_003314275.1). NCBI lineage: Eukaryota > Fungi > Basidiomycota > Agaricomycetes > Boletales > Gomphidiaceae > Chroogomphus > Chroogomphus rutilus. The sequence goes on along the minus strand of QLPI01018872.1, from coordinate 5,762 downwards.
GATACTGAAGCTCTACAGAGTCTAGGTAGGTTACATATATATATGGTGAAAACAATAACCTATGAGAAACAACAAAGAATCTACTGTGAATCAAAGAACAAGGAAAAAGAACCAAATACAACAGAGAGGAGATTATATTATACTATTGGCATTGTCTGATGCAGTAATGTCTCGAGTGTATACTCCTTTTTCACTACACTCCCCTGCAATAGAGATTGAGGAGTCCTAGATGTGAAACCTGATCGGAATGTGGTCCTCGAGGCAGTGCCTTGGTCAAAAGGTCAGCCAGATTGTCATTGGAATTAACCTCATTGACACATATGATTCCTTCATTAATCTTTTCCTGGATAAAATGGTACTTAATATTGATGTGCTTTGTTTGTTTATGAAAAACATTATTGACAGCTATTGCACGTGCACCAGTAGAGTCGCTAAAAATGTCGATGGGAAGGTCAACCTCAAAAAACAGTTGTCCACTGAGTGTGTTTAGAGTACTCGGTAAGTGCCATATATTCAGCCTCAGTAGATGATAAAGCGACCATCCATTGTTTTTGCCCATGTAATAGGACCACCTCCCAGTACAAAAGTGTAGCCGGTAGTAGATCGGCAATCATCTTGGTTGCCCCCCCAGTCAGAATTGCTATACCCAATGAGCTCTGTTGAATTGTTTTTCCCGTAAATTACACAATAATAATGGGTGGTTGCTAGGTATTGCAGAGTGAGTTGGGTAGCAGGAAGGTGGTCATGAGTTGGGTTGGTGCCAAATTGTGAAAGATGGTTTACTGTAAAACATATATCTGGGCATGTGCCGAGCATTGCATACATTAAAGAGCCAACAAGTTATTGGTATCGGGTTGTGAGGGATGAGTCAGAGGTCTTGTCCCAGTTAGCAATGAGTTTGGTGACTGGATTTAGAGGTGTGTGGACTGGATGACATGTCATCATGTCAAAACAGTTGAGGATATGCTGGATGTAGTGTGTTTGATCTATGGACACGGTTTTCTTTGAGTGGTTACAATTAATGTGGAGGCTGAGAAAATTCTCAATTTCTCCTAGGTCTGTGTACCTGTATTACGAGCCAATGAAGTTTTTAACATCCTTGACATCTATTAGTGAGCCGAAGATGGCTATGTCATCAATATAAACCAGAATGATTGTAATTTGTTCCCCCCCATCGCAATGTTTAAAGAAAATTGAGGTGTCACAAGAGACAAGTTTCTTGCAACCGAAATCTGTGAGGCTGCACTGCAGGTGCTCATGCCATTGACGTCCTGCCTGCTTCAAACCGTAAATGGCTTTGTGCAGTTGGCATACCTTCTTTTCTTCTCCCTAGATCCCAAAACCTCTCAGTTGATCCATGTAAATTTCCTTGTTCAGATGACCATTGAGGTAAGCTGTTTAATATCAATATAGTGTACTTCCCAGTCGAAGACAGCTGCTATCGCAAGTAGCAACCTCAGTGAGTCGTGCAATGGGAGCGAAGGTTTCTTCATAGTCAAGACCAGCGGTTTGTATAAGACCTTTGGCAACAAGATGAACTTTGTAGCGAGTGATATCCCCCTTTGTATATCGCTTTGTCAGATATACCCATCTATTTTTGACGGTAGTACAACCATCTGAAAGGTCGACCAAGGTCCACGTGCCATTTTCTTGAAGGCTACAATTCTTCTTCCATAACCTTCTGCCACTGGTAAGCTTCAGGAGTTTGCATCACATAGTCATAGGATGCTGGATCTCCAGCAGGTGTAACTTTTGTGGCAGCTAGGAAAGCATTGGGTGAGTTATCCCAGATATTTAAAGCCCAAGGACATAGTCCCTGCTGTATTCTGTCTCTGTCAGGGTTGACATTTGTGGGGTCTATTCGTTGAATCCCACAAGTGGGTTGAGTGGATCATCGAAGTGGTTCTGTGGTCAGTGGGAGCTGTGGTGGAGCAGGTGGCAACTGCTGTGATGGCACAGCTTGTTCAGGTATGGTTGGTGCAGGAATGGTGGGAAATAAGGGTGCATCCTTGTTGTCACTCTCAGATAGAGCTAGGTTGATATAGTCTGGTAAGGGAGGAAGTGTAGATAAAGGCTGGGATGGAATGGGAGTGTGGGTACAAAGAGGAAAGACATTTTCCTTGAAGATAACATCTGTTGATACAATAAAAGTGTGAGTTTTTGGGTTCTATAGTTTGTAGAACCTTTGTATCCTGCAAATACAAGTCATTCAGATGTTGGATCAAATTTGTGTCACGGTTGTGTGATTTGTTGGTAGGCTAGACAGCCAAAAATATGAAGGTATGAGAGATCAGGCATTTATCCATACAATCGTTCATATGGGGAAAGATAGTCATTAACACATGAGGGAGCACGATTTCTTACATGGATGGCAGTCGCTACTGCACATTCCCAGAAGCCATTTGACATTCCTGCTGATTGAAGCATCGCACGCACTGCACCATCTATAGTGCAGTTTGCTCGCTCGGTTATGCCATTTTGCTGCGGTGTGTGTAGGGCTGTTAACTGGTGTAAGATACCTTTGGATTCTATGAAATTTGAGAATTCTGTTGATAAGAACTCTCTCCCATGATCTGAGCATGCTGCGCGAAGTATGGCATCAAATTGGGTAGAGATGAGGGAGATAAAGGTTTTGAAGAGTCCAAAAGCCTGATTTTTAGTCTGTAAGAAAAAGGTCCACTTGAAACATGTAAAGTCATCTACAATAATGAAGTGGTAAGAATTTCCTTGTATGGATTTGGTTTTCATCGGTCCTGCTAAGTCCATGTGTATCAGCTCGAAAGGTTTTGTGTATTAATTATGCGATGGTGTCAAGCCCCAGATACCAAGCTCTGGTTCACTCGGTAGTACCGACCGAACAACCCTTGCCTTTAGTCCCACACACCAGTGACAAGGCATCCCTCACCAGTATATGGTCTCGGTCCGGTACATTCGGTTCATCATTTGGTTCACTTTCCTCATCCCATCCCCTCTATCCTTTGTCATTCTGTTATTCCCTGTCCTTCCCCTTGCCTGCTTACCTTCAGGGCATTCACTCTTTGTTGTCACTTGGCAGTGGCACTATTGTTTTATGTTCAGCCACTCTCTATTGTTTTATGTTTGGCCACTCCCATTGTTCTATTCTCACTCACTCTTTTGTCTCTGGCCATACTTTATTGTTCTATTGTGGTCTACATTCCTTGTTCTATTCCTGATCATTGTGGACAATACCTCCACATGTTTCTTCATACCTTATTGTTCTCCATTCCTTGTGCCACTCTGTTCCACATCTCACTTATTAGCCTATATAAGTAGCCAATGTATGTAGATGGTTCTTCGTTCTGGAAATCAACTAGGTTTACGCCTTCTTGTCCTCCCTTCTCCTGTCCCAAGTCCTTTACGCTCTCGGCACTCTCCCAGGTATCCCTCTGTCCCAAATCGGTGGCACGCATGGGAAGTAGGGCGCAACGCATGAGCACGTTGAAGCCATGCCACTACTTCTAGCCTGCAGGACTTGGCCTTTACCCGTCCAACCCCTTCGGCTTTCCCGAGGCCTGTCAGTATGTACGGTTCCTGACAGATGGCTTGAACGTTCGATGGGTCAACTTGCCAAGAAGGCATCCTTCACAAGTGGATAGGGCTTGTTTACTCTTTGGATCAGTCTCCTTCAGTGTGTGTAGGGTAGACCATGACAGGTGTCCAAGCCTGGCATGTAAAACTTCAATGCTGACATTGTTTGACACTGAGTGTATGCCTGGATGGCCCATGATGTGAAGTGTGAGCCAATATTATTAACCCTGTAACAATCCTTCGGCACATTTTTTACCCTTGTGACTAAGGCTTGCTTTGTTGCCAGCAAAAACAGTTTCTATTCCTTTGTCTCCAAGTTTTTATATGGAAAGGAATCTCTCACCAAGATCTGGGCAATATATCACATCGTAAAGTGAGATATTTTCTTCTGAGTCATTGATGCAGGTAGTGGCTGTAATAGTACCTTTCCCAAGGTAGGGAATCTGAGTGGTGCCATTGGCCAGTCAAATGAATTCAGGGCTGGTGAGGCGGTGATACTTGGTGAAGTCTGAGGCTTCATGTATGATGTGGTCTGAGCATCCAGAATCTAACATCCATCTTGTTTCACATCCAGTATAGAAGACAATCAATCGTTATTTGAAACTTGACTTATATGGACATTACTAGGAGGTGGATCGGTAGGTATCTCCTGGATAACTGCACTGACTGAAGGTAAGTCCTTCTTCTCCTCTTTCTATTTCTCCTTTCCTTTTGTTTTATTACCATTTTTCCTCTTGCTCTGAGTCTCTTCTTGTGAAAGCCCTCATTGTTTTCTTTGACAATCTCGCTCCCAATATCTGGTCCCTCTATACTAATTACAGAAGTCGGTACTTGCAGCCTTTTTTCCAGGTTAAATCGTGTTAACACTGATAGTAGTTCCTTGGCATAATTCTTCAGAGAGAGGGCGGGATCGCATGTCGTTGGAAGTGAGTGTCTTGTAATCTTTGACATTCGCTAAGATCATTTGTTGTACGATGTCATAGGTAGAGGGTAGGGCTCAAAGAATGAGCATCACATGCAAGCTGTCTGAGATCGTCATGCCAGTTGTGTCGATGCATGATTTGAGCTTGCACATGCGATCGATTTGTTGCGTAAGGGGTTGCTGGGTGGAAAAGGTGGTGGAGAAGTATTTTGTGATGTCAACCCAGAGGTTAAGACCTGTGCATGTGCCATACATGTCTGTCAGGTGTTTCCAGTTTTCTGCAAGGGTCTCTTTTTCCTTGATCGACTGATGGATTGATGCCTTGACAGTGATTTGAACCAGTCCAAGTCCTTCTTCATTCTGTTGGTCCCAGGCCTCTATAGCTCTGAGTTCTGCATCAGTAGGAGTAGCAGATGCCACTGGGCATGTCTCAGATCCTTCAGCAATTCATAGTATATGTAAAAGTCGAAAGGTGCTCCTGACCGAGTAGGACCAGTCCTCCCAGTTTGTGCCATCGAACTTTTCAATAGATGAGACAAGCCTCGACATAGTCGTATGTGAGCATGTGAGAGTGGGCATGTGTGAGCGAGAGTAGGTGTCAAGTCCGCAACACCGAGTACCGGCTCACTCGGGAATACCGACCAACCGGCCCTTGCCCACATTATCTTGCACTACCATGCGGCCTCGGCTCGGTACACCCGGTACATCATCTGGACCACTCCTCTCGTCCTATCCTCTTCATTGTTCCTTCACCCCCTATCCATTCCTTGACTCGCTCCCCCTGAAACATATTACTACTTCATCATTGTTCGGTCACGGCCCTATTGTTTTATCTCCGGTCATCATTGTTCTATTTCCTCCTCCACTCCCTCATTATCTTGTTGTCAGTCATCTTCTATTATTCTAATATCGCTTACATTCCTTATTCTATTCTTGATCACTGTGGACAATGCCCCCATGTGGTTTCTTCATACCTTATTGTTTTCCATTCCTTACGCCATCCTGTTCCACATCTTGCTTCTTAACTATATAAGTAGCGGGATGTATGTAGATAGTTCCTCACTCAGAATATCAAATCGGTTCACACCCCTTTGTCCGTTCCCCATCTCTAAAGTCCTTCGCTCGAGCCGACGCCCTCGGCATCCTCACGAGACTTCTCCCGGTCCAAACTAGTGGCATGCACGGAACAGCAGGGCACAATGCACGAGCACATTGAAGCCTAGCCACTCCGAAACGGTTTGTAGGACTTAAACCGATTATCTCGGTGTCACCGAATCCTAACAGTAGGTAG